>CAEGAE010077701.1:0-90828 GCA_903067095.1 Girardinus metallicus
TCCAGGGTGACCCCGCCTCTCACCCGGAACGTAGCTGGAGATGGGCACCAGCAACCCTCCCGACCCCATTAAGGGACGAAGGGTGAACAGAAAATGGATGGATGGATAAATAAGCAATGCTAAGCCTGGTGGGGGCACAAGTAAAGCCTGGTGGCCCGCCAGGCTTATAATACACTGGAGGAAACCCTGAGAGAGCTCTAAGCTTTTAGGTTTGATGGTTTCAGATGGTTTTACAAAGAAAAATTAGATGTAGGTGGTTTCCAGGCTGGCATCACAAACGTGTCACATCCCAAGGGGCCGTTTTGTTCGCCAGGAATATTTTATTACCAGACATTCACGGCTAATAGCGGCTAACATTTCACCTGCAGGGAGGGAAGATATCATGTGACGCTAAATCTGTAGTTTCATCTCATCTTTGCTGTGTTCAAGAAGAAACGGCCTGCAGCGCGTTAAACAAGAACAAACCCAGTTGGAGTCATGTGACCCTTAATATTTTAAAATTTCTACTTAACATCTTTAATACAAAAACACGGTGGACCACCGGTGGACCGCCTCGGCGGCGCCCCGACCGCCGGGCTTAGCAAGTTTTCTGGTGGAAGCGCTGATAGTGAATTTAAACTGTCTTTTTTTTAGTTAATTTTTATTGCTTTATCTCCAAAGTGTGGCGCTGGAAAAGTTTAAAAACTAATGTGTTCTAGCACTTTAACCATTTTCAATGAAAGTGTTTTTGGGGCGACAGCTAAAGGGTTAATCTACTGTCGAAGCTGTTCATAGTTAAAGTTGGACTTGTTGTTTGTTGGACTGACTCGGACCTGCTGGGTTAAACGGAGCGGGCCTCCTGCTGATAACCAGCTTTCTTAACAAAAGGAGGAAATACTGAACGGCCTCCCCATCCTTCTCATTGTCCAGCTACAAATCCATTGTGGAGTTCATCGATGCCCAGTTCGAAGCGTACCTCCAGGAGGAGCTGAAGATCAAGCGCACGCTGCACAGCTACCATGACACCCGCATCCACGCTTGCTTGTACTTTATTGCTCCGACGGGACACTCGCTGAAATCCCTGGACCTGGTGACGATGAAGAAACTCGACAGCAAGGTGAGCTCTGACAGCAACACATAAATCACTGTAGCATAGAGCATGTCTGGTATTTGTGTGACCCAGCGCAGCGTTTCCTCCTCCTCCTCTGAGATATTCGTCCTGGGGTGTTACATGATGGAACGACCTGTTTTTGTTCCCATGACCCAGAGCGTTCATCGCTCTTAGTTAGAAGCGGCTCACATGTCGTTCAAAAGGCAGAAAAATGTTGCGTGGGAAGAAGATCCTCGTTTTGCAGCAGAAAACGGACCCTGCCTGATCGTCTCCTGGCATCCCGCAGGACCCGTTTGCACAGCTAGCAAAGATTAAAACTCGATGTTTTCTCTTTCTATTTGGTTGTGAGGCTAGCATACATATGCTTTACATTAAGGCCCGTTTCCTGGGTTTATAGAACTGCACCGACTCTTTGATGCCTTTTCAGCAGATTCAGATTCATTTTCAAGTAGGAAAAGTATTTTTCTAGCCGTCCCCCTCCGACCGGTTATTAATTACTCATATTAGGAACAAACTAGAAATTAAGTGAAGCTGCAGCTAATGATTATTTTAGTCATTGATTAATCAGACGATTAATAAAATTTAAAAAATTGCCACATTCTGCTGCATTTTCATTTAACCGCTAAAGTTTATTTTATACAATGTTAATAAAAAACATTAAGAGATGCAATTAAACAAGAGAGTTCCATTTTTAAGTAAAAAAATAAGCATTTTATTGCCTATTGTACCATAGTTGAACGTTTCTTTAGCGAAGGATGAATCTGCAGCTTAAAAAATGAGAAAAGCTCAGGCTTTTATGTTTGATTTAACATCATTACAGTGTATTTTTGAATTAGCTGAAGAATAAATGGGTAGCAAAAGGTGCTCAGTATTTTTCCTTTATTTTTTACAGAATTTGAACTTGGTGAAGCTAAAACTGCAACTTCAGGAGTTCTGGGTAGAACATATTTACACGTTAAGGTTTTATTTCACCTTAAATGCAAAATGTTTATACTTTTAGTACAATTAGGGTTTCAGCAAGTGTTTGTTTTTTGTGTTTTTTTTGTTTGTTTTTTTGCGTCTGTATTGTCCAGTAAACGATTAATCGAATACTAAATCGTTTGGCAATTGTTTCAATTATTGATTAATCGTGTGAGCCCTTCAGGGTCTTCTTAATATTTAAGAACAAAAGTAAAATGTCTGGAGTTGACATTTTTTCAGGTTTTATGTTGCACTGTTATTGTTACAAACTGTAACAAACCTTATCTTAACTCCGAGACTTCCAGGCCACCGCCAGTGTTTCTAAATCCAGAATGATGGACACAGGTTAAAGGTCAAGACGATAAAACAGAACATTTTATGCTGCTGTAATACATCTAGAGCCTTTGTTAGCTGAAGTTGGCGCAGAGTTGTTTCACTTCTTTGCTAATTTGATAAATCTTTTTTTATCCTTATCCGAAATATTCAGGATCGCTACAACGATCCTACAACGATCCTGCCGGTCGCTGTAGCAACCGGCAGGATCAGCCTCTGTGGGAAACATGGTCTTCTTTTAAACTTTGTGCTTCCGCTGCTGAACATGGCTGACTTTGACTCTCCTATATCAACTTCCACACCGAAGAGTGGGGTTACACCACTAAATCCGCCCCGGTTCCTCTTAGGAGTTTTTTTTTTTTTTTTTTTTAGCTGCAAATGCATTTCTTTGCTACTATTGATCAAGTGTTTACTAAAGGAATGCTTTTTTTGGTAATAATATGTTTGTTTTCTTACTAAAAAAAATTAAATAAATGTGTTCTTTTGCAATTTTATATATTTTGAATAGTGTGTTTAAAAAAAGGCCTAAATGAAAAATCAGAAGAACGTGACAATTTTTTTGCCTGATTAATTGATAGAATAATCAATTACTAAACTAATTTTCCCCGATTCCCTCAGAGATGATGATTTCTAAACATTTCTGTAAACTGGGGTGTGGTTCATTCAGAGCTGCAGCTGCGATCAGCTGGTTTTAATGTGTTTGTTCCTTTTTGAGCCTTCATCTAAATTTGGACTCCAGAATCAGCGCCTTAAGACGGTCTAAATTTAGCCAACTAAAGCTTCTTCTCTTCTTCCTCACCTGCAGGTCAACATCATCCCCATCGTTGCCAAATCGGACGCCATCTCCAAGAGCGAACTGGCCAAGTTCAAGATCAAAATCACCAGCGAACTGGTCAGCAACGGCGTCCAGATCTACCAGTTCCCCACCGACGACGAGTCCGTGGCAGAGATCAACTCCACCATGAACGTAAGGCCCACATTCCTGCCTCACTTCATACATGTTGAACTTATAAGTTATTGATTAAAAAGCCGCTGGAGAGGATTAAAATAAGAGTCACCCTCTACTGATGAGTGAAACTCACTACCAGATTTAAGTTGAGGAGAATTTTTTTTTTTTTCCTCCAAGATGAAAAAGAAAAATGTTATAAGATCTGAACCAAGTAGAATATAACACTTTATCGATCTCTAAGGAGAAATTACTTTTTAGTTGACTTAATTCAAAGTGTTAATGAAATACGAATATTACCAGAAGCTTTGAAAAATGTATAAAAAATTTAATTGTGTGATATGTGTAAGTAATTGAAATATAAAATAAAATAATAGCAAAAATGCACATGAAGATACAGCTCTGTAAAAAATTAAGAGACCATTTAAAATGATCAGTTTCTCTGATTTTACATTTTGTATGTTTGAGTAAAATGAACAGTTTTCTTTTATTCTATGAACTATTGACAACATGTCTCTGAAATTCCAAGCAAAAATTTAGTATTTATTTACCAGAAAATGAGAAAGGGTCAAAAAATGAACAAGATGCAGAGCTTTCAGACCTCAAATAATGCAAAGAAAACAAATTAATATTCATTTAGAAACAACAATACTAATCTTTTAATTCAGGAAGAGTTCAGAAATCGATATTTGGTGGAAAAACCAGGAGGTTTTCTATGAGGTTCAGTGCTGTGGAGTCTTAATATTTTCCAGATCCGTATATTAAACTACAAATAAGTCCAGAGAAAACTTATATTTACACTCATAGTTGGGCGTTATTTGTTTATCTATTTATCTTTCCATTTTTTTCTAGAAACATGATGACAAATAAAAGAATCTTGTTTTATGTGATTCTGCCCTTTTTTGTTTTTATTGTTTGAGGTTCAGTTTTGCTCAGTTCTGATCTTTTTTATTTTTGTTCTTGACTAAAATAAGTCGTCAGAAAGTCCCAGAAAGGCAGTATTGACTCTTGGACTTTCTGCTTCCATCCCTATCTACTTGAAGCTGCAATTACTGAATGTGATGGAAATCTGTCTTTCTGGACAAACATATATAATTTGAAAAAGTATTAAAACATCTTATTAGTGAGGACAGTCATTGTTTTTTGTTTTCTGCTCACATGGTCTGGACTGGAGGCCGTCACACGTAGGGAGAAATGTTTGGAAAGCAGCACAATCAGTCGATTCACGCTGCAGGAAGTCGGCCGTGTGGGAGCAGCTCTGCTAGCTGTTCATTAACCCCGATCTGGACTCAACATTCCTGCAGTGTTTGCTTTGCTGCTGAACCGTTGAAGCTAGCTTAGCCACCTCCGTCTGCAGGTGCAGCGGTACGCTAACAGCGCTGTCTTTGCTTCAGAGCCATCTGCCGTTTGCTGTGGTGGGGAGCACGGAGGAGGTGAAGATCGGGAACAAGATGGTGAAGGCCCGGCAGTATCCCTGGGGGACGGTGCAGGGTAAGCCTGTCTCACCTCCAGCACAGGAAGTGACAGCGTCTGCTCTCCGTCTGCAGAGCTACTGAAGCCACTTCCTGTTTCCCCTCGTCTCTCACAGTTGAACTCTCTGTGTGACCTAATTACCTCCAGTTTCCTCTCCATCAATGCAGCACCTCTTTGCACTTACATTTTGTATGCCACTAATGGCTTTATATTGATTTTAGATTGATTTCTTGCATTTTGTAATGTTTTCAAAATGCAGCATCAGGTCTTTTAGCTCACAGGGTTAACGGAGCAATGTTCGTGGCATACATCGACTCATATTCTACAGCCAGTTTTCATAAATATAGTTATTAAAAATGAAGTTTTTATTGCAGTATTTGACTTTATTGGAGACAAGTCGTTAAGGGTAAATGTTCCTGTACAGCCTGAAAAAGTCTGGAATATTTGACACATCTGGAAATTTAAATATAACATGAAAAAATATTTGGATTTCCAGATGTTATTACTTTTCCAATTCTTTTGAAGTTGCCTGCACCCACCTGTGTATTGTTTGGTTTTCCATCCAACCTATACAATCTGTTTTCATGGCAGTTTTTATATTTGAAGATTGACTTCAGTAAAATTATTTGTCTACGCCAAACTATTGTAGTTATTGTTGAAAAGGTTTGCCTAAAAGTGACTGAGATCTTTGGAAATTTAATGCCAGAAAATGGACAAAAGAAGAAAATTGACATTAAAAACTCATCCGAACCCTGAAGTCCGACAAGAACTAACTTTCAGCAGAATCTTAGTTAAAGCCAGACTTTTATTCCTAGTTCAGCATCAGGTGATTGTAGATTTTCCAGGTGAACTTTGGGAACTTAAACTAAGTTCACCCAGCAGGTAAATGTGACCCAAATCCGTTGTTTTCTTGTCCATATTCGACTTTTTCTTGGCAGTCTGAACACTGCAATTCCAATGTTTTCACCCAAAAATGAATCAGATTTGTGTGTCTTTCACATGAGGTCCTAAATCAGATGATTACCTGATACTTTTGAAAGCCACTGCAGTCTGAACAGAGTATGTTTACGTCATTGACTGTGTTTCCATTAACCGTAAAATTTCGCAAATCGTTAATCAATTTTAAGAAAGTAAGCAGGTTAAATACGGTAATGAAAGGTATTAATTTTGTCGTGGCAGGACTATTTAATCTTCTATGTAGTTTTCAGACTTTTCCGTCAAGCAAAAGTTTGAGTCGGACATCTTAAATGTGTTCTGTGACTCGAGGCGCTAACTAGCTGCTAATATGCCCTTGATAGCTAGCTAGCTAGCTAGCTAGCTAGGTTTTTTTTTGCATCTGTCATGATTTCGGTTGACTGATGTTCGTCTTTACCTCCGACTCGCTTGTTGTGACACAAACTCTAAACTTGTAAGTTTAGTGGATTTCAAGCAGAGTTGAAGCCAAAGCTGCTGCAGGTTTGTCTCAAAGAGGGAACAAATCCTGATCACACGTCGGATCAGTTTGCTTCAGACTGGCTGCGTTCCTGCTCACATGCTGTCACATGGCTGCTGCAATAAAATAAACAGAGAAACCACATGACGCGGTCACGTCTCTGCTTTGGACTGGAACCGTTTAGTAGAGTTCGGTTCTGTTTGGACAGTCCAAGTCCAGCCTGTGTGTCTGTCCCCGAGGCCCGTCACGATGACGTTTTGTCCCAGAAGTTATTAATAAGTAATAATGCAGGAACGCATTCTCAGAGATCAATAAACTTTAAATTGTGATGAACATTTCACACTGCAACTGGAAGACATTTTAAATATCTAAAACAAATAAACAAAACAACAAATAAAATTAATTATGAAGTCGCTGTAAATAAAATTGGCCTTCGAAAGGATTAGTTGAGACCAAAGCATCAAACTGGCAACTTTTGTCTCTCAGTTTTTGGTAGAAAGAGACAAACGATAAACCATAAAAATAGAAATTATTGATCTCGTTTTAATTTATCATGTGGTTAATTGATTTATTTCTTATTCCTAATGATTCGTATTGAGTTAGATGCAGTCTGATGTGTCGTCTGTTTTATCTGTTCCTCTCAGTGGAAAACGAAAACCACTGTGATTTTGTGAAACTGAGAGAAATGCTGATCAGAGTGAACATGGAGGATCTGCGAGAACAGACCCACACGCGCCACTACGAGCTCTACCGCCGCTGCAAGCTGGAGGAAATGGGCTTCAAGGACACAGATCCCGACAGCAAGCCCTTCAGGTAGCAGATTTACCTCTAAGTTTGTCGGTTTTCTTTCTCTCTGCTGTCTCCCAGTGTAACAGTTTTTCCCTCTGACCAGTCTGCAGGAGACGTACGAGGCGAAGCGGAACGAGTTCATGGGCGAGCTGCAGAAAAAGGAAGAAGAGATGAGGCAGATGTTTGTCCAGAGAGTTAAAGAGAAGGAGTCTGAGCTCAAGGAGGCAGAGAAGGAGGTAAAAATCAACTCAGAACGCCTTGCTTTGTTTCTGCTCCTTTTTCTGATCCACACCAACTTCCTGTTTCTGCTTATCGCCACGCAGCTGCACGAGAAGTTCGACCGCTTGAAGAAGCTCCATCAGGACGAGAAAAAGAAGCTGGAGGAGAAGAAGAAGACCCTGGACGATGAAGTCAACACGTTCAAACAGAAAAAGACTGCGGCAGAGCTCTTGCAGAACCAAGCTCAGCAGGCAGGGGGCTCCACCACACTCAAAAGGGACAAAGAGAGGAAAAAGTGAGTATCTGATTCTTTACCCACACACTAGAGACGCAGGAGGTCTAACCTGCTCCTCAAGGCTTATTTATGTTTATCTGGCAAAGTTTCCTCACAATTTTACAAGTTTTCTGCCATGCTGCACCTTTAATTTAATAAGGTTATTATCTAACTTATTTAAGTCCTTTGTTTGTGTATTTGTTAAAGGCTTTTTCCATAAAATCGAGCGTAGAAGCAGTGTGTGCATCCACTTGTTTTCAGTCTAATCTTTCAGCTACAGATGCAGACAGATTTACTGGCATCCTTAGTAAAAAAAAAAAAAAAACATGCAAAAAGCCATAAAATAAATAAATCTTTTAATGCAGTATCATAATTTCACTTGGAAAAACTTTGAAAAATCAAACCTAACATTTATGCTATTGATACAAATTATCAAGCTTTTCTTTTTCATTTTAGGCAATAAAATATCATTCCTTCTATTTTAAACAAGAAATTAATTGTTTAATTTGCATGTATTTATAATATTTCATATAAGAGGATTTAGTGGTTAAATGAAACATCTGCAAAATGTGCCAAAATGTTTATCCAGTTGTCAGAATAATTGATAAAATAACCGATTGCTAAAATAATCGTTACTGTAAAAACACAGGATGAAATGTGTATATAATGGCCTCATGCCTGCTGGTAATTATTGAGAGGATCTGTGATGCTGCGGGCCAGTTAAACGTCACAACACTGTAAAATATTAGGATAATTTAAGTAAAAATCCTGTTGATTTCTGCGATTTTGGCTCCAAAACTTACGCCCAAATCAACTCGATGTTTCGGGACAAAACGTATTGACAAACTATTAATACCAATGATCACTAAAATCAGTTATTTTTATAAAAACAATAAAAAATTTTTTACAAGACCTTTAAAAATTCAAGGTGAAGGTTTAATTTTTCAAAATATTTTGGTGTGAAATTGTTTTACTGCAGTAAAAATTAATTTATTTGAAGGTTTTCTTCGTATGTTTGATCTGCCATCAGATCGTTCTGTTGGCTTTAAGGACCCATCGATGCTGATGATAATCGGCTCACCTTGTGGCCGCCAATGTGCCTGTTTAGAAAAGGAAGGAAACACTTGCACTGAAAGTTCTTATAACTTCATTTCTCCCTGTTTATTTTGCATTTCCATCACAGCCAATTTCTTTTTTTCTTTTGAAATAAATCCATTTGAGTTCATCCACTTGGTGCTCTAACGAACTAACGATCGCGCCTGTTTAACCTCCAGCTGACGTCGCAGCTAGTTGTCGCTGCTTGTTGTGCTTATTGTGTGTTTTGTGAGCGCATGTGTCACCTTTACTGCATCCGTACTGTTTCCCAGTTAACTCCTCCCACAATCGCTGCATGAGGCACCTTTTCTAGTAAAACCTCGTCCCCTAATCAAGTCAAATAAAAGTTTAAATTCAAAATGGAATAATGAAGTAGGCCTCCTTGCAGAAGTGTTTACACCTAATCTTTAATGTCTTCTATTGGGATTTTATATAACAGACCAACACAAAGTAGCGTATAATTAATGAGAAAAATTACTATTTGACATGTTTTTATTTGTTATAAAAACCTGAAATATATGACGTCTTTTTATCAAAATGGATGGAGTTAAATATACACATGCAGCTTATAGGCAGTCGCAGTGAGGAATTAATCAGTTGCATATGATAAATTAAATTTCATTCTGATATTTTTTGAAGAGACGACATCATTTATTTAATTTGTGGTTTCGGTTGTGTGTCTTATTTTTTGCTTTTGAATATTTAACATATCTTCTAGCTCCAGTGTTAAGTGTTCTTTACAAAATTAAAGTTTATTGGCGTTTGAGAGGATGAACTTGCATTATTTTCAGTACATTATTTGAAAAAAGTCTCAAAACAACAATATTATTTATCGCAATAATTACTGGGGCAATTTATTGTCCAGCAAAATGTATTATCGTGTCAGACCTACATGCAGCCAAATGGCTTAAGTCAAAGCATATTTATGTGTTGGCATGGCCTAGTCAAAGCCTGAGCCTGTTATGTGTCATTCTGTGACGCGTTCTGTTGGTGAGTCGCATAAAATCCCAATAAAACACATCAGTTTGTGGTTGTGAAGACATCTTATCTTCTATTCCAAAATATTATAAATAAACATCGAAGGTTTCTTTAATAATATGTGCGAATATTTAAAGTGTAACCAATCATTGTGGCTAAGTTACAAATATTTACTGTTTTAGTTAAACTTACATCTTTCCAAACTGATAAATTGGATTGATTTTGGTTCTGCTGACTGGAATGTTTAAATGAATCAGTTTATTAGATCCCCAAACACCCGCCGCTCCCATCTTCCTCCCTCAAACTACAAAGGTTTCTTCTTATGCGGCTCTCTAAAGTCGGGCCCGACCCGGCCGTCGCACAAAGAACCATTCAGGGCCGAACTGAGACCAAACGGGTCGTTCCAGAGCAGCGGGGAACCTCAGCCCACCTCTCTGTCTGTGGAGATTTGTTGATCTTGCAGATATTTGGTGACTCGGCCTCTGGGCCTTGGCAGGATTCAAAAGCTAAACACACAGGGAGGAATTTATGGGTTTGAAGGCGATCCACCGAGGAAAAATAAATTAGTTAGAAACATCTGTTGCTTAGTTGGGTGTAAACTTCGAAAAACAAAGTGCTGTCAGACAAGAGAGACAACAAAAACCCTCAAGCCTTAAAGGGGCTTTGTTATGTAAAATTGATATGTTGCAGGTTTTTATGCTTCCGTTCGGGTCTCAATTGCTTCTTAAAAAAAAAAACTCTGCTGTTTTTTGTTTTTTTTTTTTTGTTTTTTTCAATAAATTAATGTTTTTTGGTGTCTGGACAACAAGCCACTTAAAAACCTCCGGAATATAACAACAAATCAGCAGGCACCGCCCGTTACCTAGCAACCTCAGCGAAGTTCCGCCCGTCGCCTAGCAACCCAAGCTCAAATTCTCGTGCTTGGTCAGTTGGTTTTACTTCTATATGTACTGTACAAGGCTGTACAATGGCTGCTGGAAAAGCAGCCAAAATCTAAACAAGCTGCTGCCAGCAGCAGCTTGTTTAGATTTAAAGTGACAGAGACTCTAAGGCTAGGTTCACACTGCAGCCTGAAGTGACTCAATCCCAATCTTTTTTTTTTTTTTTTGTCTAAATGCAACCTGTATCTGATTTTTTTTTTCATGACAGACTAAATAACACAGGTGGGATTTTTTACAAATGCGACCCAGGCCACTTGGATATGTGGTTCTAAAGTCGATACGTATCCGATCTTTTTCAAAGGTGACCTGAGTCTGAATGGTCGCATTCATTCGACTTGAATGTCATAGATACTCGACAAACGTCGCTATTCTGCTTCCTGATGCGCACAAGCAAAAAGAAAAACAACGGATTGTAATGAGGATTAAGTTGGTAATCTGCTGGCTGCGTTTAGGTAACAACTTTAAAGTTGTAAGCTGTGCGCCACCGTTAGCATCCACGATTACTTCCACAAACACTGAGCACTGCTTCTTCTTCTACTTCTTTATTAAACACTGAGCACTGCTTCTTCTTCTACTTCTTTATTAAACACTGAGCACTGCTTCTTCTTCTTCTACTTCTTTATTAAACACTGAGCACTGCTTCTTCTTCTTCTACTTCTTTATTACACACCGAGCACTGCTTCTTCTTCTACGTCTTTATTAAACACTGAGCACGTCCTCTCTGTGTGACGCCCTTTAGACGCCCTCTACTGCGCATGCGGGACACTTTCAGGTTGTTTGCAGTTCACACTGGAGATCATCTACAGGTCGTATATGTTTGGCAAAAAAAATCTGATTTGTGTCACTTCAGGCTGCAGCTCAGTCTGGAAGGAGGCAGATCATAGACTGAAACCTCATTTTCTAAGAATAAACAATTAAACGTGTTTTGTTTCGCCCACTGCCCAATCCTAACCTGAGCCCGACGGGTCACCTCTAGAAGCATGTTTTCTCCTGAGTGCTGTCTGATGTTAATGTGCTGATTTTTATAACTGTCTGTACAAAAAGCATTAACAGCCCTTCTCTCTCGTTTCCAGCTAAGGACTCCTGTAGAAAAAATCCTCCCTTGTGGCAATCCTGCTGTGAATGAGCTTCCATCCCCATCATGTTTTCCAGTTCCCCTCCCTCACCTCCGCCTGCACCCAAATCCCATAACTCCACCCTCCTCCACATGTCCTCTCTCCTCTCTGCTGCTTTTGTGGAAGACGCTGGGCATTGCTATCAATTTGACATCACAGTTTTTGGTTTAGTTTTTATCTGAATGATGCTTGTTGGTTGTTTTTTTTTGTTTGTTTGTTTTTTTTTTGCAAGTGATCATTCGGCTAAAGTCTCCCCTCTTCCTTTTTTTATGTGGATTTACATTCCATATTTGTTTCATATTCAGCGATTCTTTGCATGATGTTAAAATATTAACATACATGACTACTGGTGTGATGGGCAGAAATGTGTTGAGGCTAAAGAAAACATGCATCCGGTTGAAGATTTTAAAGAAGTTTAGCTGTTATGTAACTTTTGCCAATAACAGAGGAAAAATAATGTGAAAAAAATCCCGTGAAATCTTTAATTTTTCTCCAATTATTGCCAATGTTTTTTATTCTGTTGACTTTAGCCTGATGCATGATTAGCTGCAAGCCCGATATCTTTTGCCACTTCTCGCATACCTCATTCATTGTCATGTTTTAATTTGCATACTTGTATTAGCTTTCATATTTGCACTTTGTTTTACACTCAAATGTGATGTGATGTGTTTCGAAGTATATTTCAGTGTCATCAGTGCAATTGTAACTTTCTTTTCTTTTGTACTTTTTATATGTAGGCACATCTAAAGTCAAATAATCATGATGTCCGCTGAACTGCAGGGCCAAATGTTTGTATTAGTGCTACACATAAAATAAAATTTTCTAAAGAAAATAAAGGCCAATTTTTCACCAAATGATGCAGCTGTGGCCATGATCATTGTGTTTGACAAACATATGAGTAAAGTAAGAAACGCCTGCTTGGATTTTGTGACGGATTTTAAATGAAAATCAAACTGCAGTTGAAGATTTCTGGTGATATAGAGTTTAAATTAGGAGGTTTTAATTTCTTTAAGTGTTTTTATCAGAGTATCAGCCCTACAGTTGTGTTCAAAATCAAACCAACGTCCTCCATGATGCTCTGGAGTATCACTCATCTGTTTCGGGCTGTGGTGTATTTAATGTACGGAAGCCCATTGCTGCCACTGACATGCAGAATATGTCATTACTATACAATACCACAACTTAATAGTTTATTTTAACTAAATATAAAGAAGCAATAAATTTATATTCTACCTTTAGAAATACTTTGAGAATGTACCTCACATCATCTTTTGAATATCAAAAAACATTTCAAAAATATTGTAAAATTGAGACACTTTCATAACTAGTTTGAGATGCACTGATCTGATAATTTGGACCAATATCGATGCCCAATATTGATGTTTTTATTATGATTGTAAACCATTATTTACGGACGTGTATTATAAATTTTCCTGTCACACAATTGACACTAGTGGTGTTTCCATTGACCATATAATTACACAATTTAGCATTTTTAAAATAAATTTGCTTAATGGAAATGCGCCAGTTTGAAAAAACTTTTTGCTTAAATGCTGTGGCGCTAGGATGACCATATAATTACACAATTATATGGTGTAATTTTTCAGCTGAACTAAAATTTTCAGCTGAACTAAAATTAGTTTCTCTCAAAACTGTAATGGAAACACTTATTTTTTGTATCACATGATCAGCAACTAGTTTGTTGCCACTGGCACAAACTGCAAAGAAGACAACAGGAAGTGCTAGAAGGAAGATGTTACTGCATTTGTTTTATTTAATGACATACTGTGTGAACAAACTTATTCACATGTGATTTTAGTTGTTTCATATTTATAAATCTAGTCACGGAAGTTCATGTGTATAGCACACTTTAGCAGCAAGGCAGTTCAAAGTGCTTTACATCATAAAAACACAAAGATATGAAGTCAAAACACCGTAAAATTGTTTTTTTTTTTCAACATTAGAAGAATATTGACAAAGTTTTGCGTTCATTTGTACTGGAAACACAGATGACAAGAAGATGGGAATAAACATTGGTTGTTAATATCGGTCCAGTTTTACTTATTGGACCGATACAGTTACGGTAAAATGGACTAACATTTTGACTAGCATCAGCTGATACCATTGTTAATGCAGATGTATTTTGTATCCTTAGATACTATCTAATGTTTGTTTTATTTTATAGTAATGTTATGGTCATATCACAGTAACTTGGTAAACTCCAAATTTTGGCTTCTTTATCTGAAAATATTGGTGCAAAAATGACTTAATTATGTCACAACTGCTTTCTGACATTGACTTATTGTGTCATGTTAAAGTTTTAGTTTTGGCAGTAATGGACATCCATAGATATGACCCGACAGCATGGTGAAATAATGGATAAAGAGGCGTTGCACTCATCCGATCTTTCAGCTCATTGGTGTATGTGGTTTCACTCTCCTTTGCAGCAATCCGTGGCTCTGCACTGAGTAGCTCCTCTGCTCCCCAGCTTTGCTAAGGGACCGGCCTCTGGGGGGCGCTGTGAGCCTCAGGTGTCACCCGAGGCTTTTGCGGACCCCATCTGCTTCAGGGTCTCCAGTCGTTAGCTATAAACATGGGTTGATGTGTGTCGCTTCGCCGCTGCTTTGATCTGAAATTCAGCTTTCTAACTCTTCGTGTGCGCTGTTTGACTTTGCTGTGACTGACGTCTTTCCCACTTTAGTGATGGAAGGTGTTCAGTTCTCATTTGTAGTTGGATATTTTAAGTCTGTAGCGCTAAAATCAGAATCAGCAGAAGTTTTATTTGTACATATGTGTGTACAGCTTTTACAGCCCTGGGGAAAGTATTGAGTCCTTTACAGGTTTTTGTTGGTTTTGCTTTAATCGTTGACATCATTAAACACATTTTAATATAAAAAAAATAATAATAATTTGAATAAATACAGAAAGCAGGTTTTCTACTATTTCATTTATTACCAGTAAAAATATATATTTTATGGTAGAATATTAGGGCCATTGGGGAAAAAAGACGTTTTCCCTCCAGAATTTTAACATTTATCAGAATTTCATTTTTTCCCCAAAATTATTATTTTTTTTTGTTTTTTTACCTCATTCGCAGAATTCAGTTTTTTTGTTGTTGTTTTTTTTATCTCAGTTTTGAATATTGTCTTATTTTTCTATTGCAATTAACCAGAATTCTGAGATAAATCCCAATTTTGTTTTTTTTCTAATAGGAATTTTGTTCCCCCCCCCAAATAAATAGAATTTCTTCCCCAAAAAAGTTTCTAACGTTTATTTTTACTTCAGTCACAGAATTCAGATTTTTTTAAATCTCAGTTTTGACATTTTTTTCTCACAATTCAGTTTTTTTTTTCTTCACCAAACCAGAATTCAAACTGCAAAAACACAAAATATTACCAATTATCTCTGTCTAATTTCCAGTGCAAATATCTTAGTCCTTGAAATAAGACAAAATAAGTAACTTTCCAGCAAGCTATAAGAATGTAAATAATTTTTCAGTATGGATGAAAAAGTATTTCACTTATAATATTGGAAAATCTTCTTGTTATAAGTGAAATAATCTACCAGTGGAACTAGAACTTTTTCATCAATTTTAAAGAATTATTTTCTCAAAACAAGCTCCTATTTCTGGCTGTAAAGTTACTTACAAGTTAATTTTGTCTTATTTCAAATGTACTGAGATATTTCCACTAGAAACTAGCCACAAATACTTGGTAATATTTTGTGTTTTTGCAGTGTAGGTAAGAAAAATGTGTTCAGATTTAAGTTATATTAAACTTTCTCTTGCTCAGGCTCACTTTGACTCTTTTTTTCTGCAGATGTTTTGCCCTCTGCTCTAACCGCTGGCTTTGTTTTCTCTTTGTCTCTTTAGCTTCTTTTAATCTGTCTTGGCCACCTGAAGAGGGAATTGCAGCTTCAGCAAGAACTAAGCACCCTTTACCTCTTCCTGCTTTTCATTTCTCGTTGTGTCAGCCTTTCTAATCTCCGCATCGCATCTTCCTTTTGTTTGATACGGCCTTATGTGGACTCGCATGGTATTTCTGACCACCTAGTGAAGCTCTAAAATCAGGGACAGATTAAAATCTGCTGTTATGTCTTAATGTACATAGAGAAACTCTTATGGTTAGCAGAAGATTTCAGGAGGGGGTTCACACATTTTCAGGACTCACGGGTAAAATCATGATCTTTTTATTTAAATTCAACATGACCTGCACTATGCACTCATTCAAAATGTAAAACGCATTAAATCAAAGGACAAAATTATGAATAGATGAGTAGCAATTGCTTTTTTTTTTTTTTTTTTCAAAGAAAACAAAAAAATCCACTTGAAAATAAACTGGTCATAAAATCGCCAAAACATTTACTGCGGTTCCCATGTTCAGGTATCTTCGTTAAATACCATGGAGGTCACATGCGAGGGGCTTTTACTACACGTCGTGCTTTAACATTAACTGGCCTACTCTATATTTTGCATGCATCTTTTATTTAAGTTTCATAACTGCTGTGATTTTTCTGGTTTTTACTCCCTGAATATCTGAGCTCTGCAGTCTGCTCCCTTCGTTGATGTTTTTCTTAAAAAGAAAATGACGGTGCGTTTAATCATTGTATATTTGCTCTGTCCCATGATTTCAGCTCCCACTTTGCCAAATGAGTTGAACAGATACCCAGATGAAGAGTATTAAAAATACTCGTGCATTTATATAATTTATAAGGATATATTTTGTGTATTGAAGTGGAGATTTGTTGTTTACTACCTATAATGTTTGGATGTGGTTCTTTGGAGTTTAAAAGTGACATTTTGGTGTCAGCAGTTGCCATACATGTTTTGTTTTGGTTTTCTAGCATCTGCCTTCACCTCTTGTTGTTAAAACCTCTATTACACTACAAATGATTCAGTATTCTGCTTTAGTTTGATTCCATTGATGTACATTTTGAATAAAAAAAAAATGAATCCAACATGAAAATGCTGTTGTCTTTTATTTGCCGGGTTTTTGTTGGGTTTTATCGGATGTTTCTGTTAAATACATTTTTTCTTTTAAATACTTTGAAGAAATTGTATTTGAACTTGCAAAAACCACTTTAATATATATAAATTTTGAAAAAACAAAGTTTTGGCAACTGTGGAACATAATTTACTGTTGAGACTTCAGTCTTAAACCAAGAGACGGGCATTTATTGTATCATTTATGGTGACAAATTTCTTATTATGATAAGCATTTTGATTTAGAACTGTCTCAATAAATTCTAATTAATGACACTTAAACCCTTAAAAAACTGTCTGGATTGTTAGTTTTATTAATTATTGTACTGTTTATTTAATGAGAGTATCAATAAGTATCGATAAATTTGAAAATATGATAGTGACTTTGTGCAGTTTAATGATATAAATCACACTTCTTTATCTAAGTGGCGTTTTAAGAAAGCATATTGTAAATGTTTGTTTTTCAAGGGCAGTATTTGAGTTTTGCAGCTATAACTGCTGTGTCATACAGCTATTTATTGCTTAAAAAGAAGCAATAAATTGTTCTTATCGTCACTTTTGCTGTTATCACAATAGTTCCACAAAATATTTTGATAAAACTTTTAAGTCCGTATCGCCCAAACTTTCATCTCCACTTTTTCTTTTGGAATCTAAAAAAGGCGATACAAAAAATTAGAAAAAGAAAGAAAAACAACTATATATAACAAAATAACATACTAAAAATATAAAGTTGTAAACGCATAAAGCAAAAACAACAAGACAAAACTCAGAGTTAGTAGTAACTACTTACGTTTACTAATGTAACATTTTGGAAAAAATTTACTTTTGGGAGTATCTTTATTATATTATACTTCTTATTTTCACTTTAGCAATTTTATTATTAAGTATCTCTACTCTTACTTCAGTAACATTTCTGTATTCTCTACCCATTGTGAGTAACTTCACTAAATGAAGAACAAACTTGTTCTAACAATCAGTTTTTGTTCAAGTTTCATACATTTAAATTAACTTGAATAAATGTTTCTTTTTCCTGATTTTGTTATTTTATAATTCTGTTGTTTATATGAGTTATTTTTCATTTTGGTTTTTAAAATTCAAAAATGTTCACACAACTTTTAAGTAATTTACTGGCCGGCTACTTTTCTATTTTTACTTGAGTAAAAATATTTTTAAATATTCTTACTTGAGTACATTTTTGTGAAACTTCTGACACAAAATGTAAACACACTTAGTTGATTACAATTGAATAAGTAAATAACCTGAATCATGAGACTAGGCAAAACTGATACTTATTTAGATTCACGGATCAGAAGTACAATTTGCTTTACGGCATTTAGAGTGTATGTTTATTATTATTAAAAAGATTGAAGTACGGAAAGCCTGACGGGCCAATGTTCAGACAGGCGCCATGATTTTCCTGAGGATGCGGCTAGAAAATGGTCGCTTCCTGCTTGGATAAACGCGTAGCCGACAGGTGAAAGGTTCCCCGCTGTTTAAAGCTCGCAGTTGAAAACACGTGTTCACTGGTTCCAGTAGAGTCCAAAATGGATTTGTTGATGTTAGAAATACTCAGAGCTTCGCTTTCGGAGCGGAGCAGAGTGAGCTAGGTAGCTAATGCTATCTGCGAAGCTAGCTCGGTGAGGCTAGCACTGGATACTAACCGGTTTTTATCACAAATGTTGAACATTTGATCCTGCTTGGTTAAATGACAGAGGTGTTACAAGACCAGAGCTCCTCACACCTTAAGGTAATTTTACTTCACATTTTGCGTTCAGGAACGTGTTGTTGTTTAGGTTGCATTGCTATTTAGCTAGCTAAACGTGGCAACGTCTGAAATATTCATGAACTGCGTCACTTTGTAAAACCACAATGTTGACATAAAGTTCGGCTGTTTTCCCGCATTTTAATATGAAAGCTACATACCATAAAACCGTATATGAGAGCGATTGTTTAATGCTAGTTTTGGGCAGCGTGCTAAAACAGTACGGACTGTCATTCATTCATGGTGTTCAGGCGCGTTGAGGTCTCATCTAGGTGTTTGGCTCCCGTGACAGGTATGACCCGGTTCTGATTCGGACAGTCCTGGTGATGGCAGAGGGGACTCACGCTGGCGAAATGCCCTCCTTTGACCCAAGTCCTGGTGGTTCTGAAGCTAAAAAGAGACCCATTTCATCAGATGGCAGTGAGTTATCAGAGTTGTGTTGACATTGTTTTAATTTTTCTCATTATTTTTGCTTAACCTTAGCTTTGTTTGTCTAAAAACATAGAATTTTTAAAATTTATTTATTTGTTTTAGAGATGTTTATTGTGTTTTAAACTATGTGTAACCCTTCTATGTTCGTCTCAAGTCCAGCAGGTTTATTTCACAGCACACACTCAGGTTCACTGTATTTGTGCTGTTTCTGCATTTATACATTAAATAAAATACAATAAATAACCCTAAACATATTGCAGAGCAATGGCTCCCAATGAGCAGTTAATGGTTGTAAAATTAAACAACTAAACTGCATAACATTATTTATGATAACGGTTGAAAACGTGTACAAAACATGACAAAATTACACACTAAATACTTCCACAATATTGTGACTTCCACAATATATAATTAAATTAGTCTAAAATATATGTTTAGGCAATAATTACTTGGGCCATTTATTGTGTTAGGGTTATGATTACAACAATGGTTTTGTTGCTCTAATGCTATTAATAATAAACATTGTGAAGGATATAGATTATTTTTGACATTCAATTTTTAAAATAAATATAAATAAATCAGACAAAAAGAAATGCTCCTCTTATTTTCAACTGCTCAATTCTCTATGTATGCTTGTATATTTATTATTTACACTGCTATCGTCCATATCCCTCCAAAGAACAATTTTATTGACATTTGCGAAATAAAAAAGATGGTAAGCTAAGTGAAATGTTGTGCTTTCATGTCTTAAACAAGTAAAACAATACTAATGTTTTAATGTGGGAAGAAGTGTTTTCACAGTAACTGATCACTTACAGTTTGTCAGCATGTGATATATTCATATTTAAACAAAAAATAGTTAGAAGATAAACGATTTCATATAGTCTACCCCTTCTCTCAAGTCAGTTACTATACCAAAAGCACCTGGTCATCAATCAAGCATCTTTAAATACAAAATGGGCAATTAGTATGTTTAAAGATAATAATAAAGAAAAATATATATTATCTTTGTAAAGATACAGCACTGATGAATCAGTATAATTCATTATACAGGGTTTCCCCAGTGCATTATAAGCCTGGCGGGCCTTCAGGCTTTACTTGTGTTGTCTTCTAATAACACATAATTACCAAGAGATATTTTCAAATTTACTGCCAACTTTAAACATTTTTACTATAAAACATAGTAGGCTCCTGGATTACTGCCCTACAGCTGGGCTTCTGGGGGAAATCCTGTCATACCATGATGGAATGTTACGTTTTATTATTTTCTTAAAAGTAGAAATTATTCTACTCTCTCTGGTTTCTTTTGACAGATTGTTCCATAAGCAGAAACTCAGTGTTCCTTTGGTTTAGTTTTGACTTTGGTTTAGTTTTGACTTTGGGTTTTTGCAGGAGACGAACCCATGAGGAAAATGCCTGTGACAAAGTTTGGACCCCGACCTCGGTTTGAGCCTGTGCACTTCGTTAGCGGTGGGAGCAGCGGAGGAACCAGCACCGATGAAAAGGAGAACGATAAGGAGCGCAGGAAGAGTGAGTCGCACGGCGCCAGACCGTGGGAGTCCCACCACTCCGCCGCCAGCGGCTGGGCGCAGGGCTTCTCCTCCCTCAGGCCCGCTTTCGACCGAGTGCAGTCGGACTCGGGTAACTTTTGGGGTTCCCACAAGGACAGAGACGGTTCCTCAGGTAGCGCTAGTGGACTGGGTTATGGAGGCCGCGGGTCGTCTTCGAACTACATGGCGAAAACACAGCAGGACTACACCGCCAAGTACGTAGCGTATTCCTCCTCTCACAGCTTAAACTCGTACTCGAAGCCGCAGAGGTTCAACGGCTACGGCGGCGGCAGCAGAACCAGCAGCTGGGATTTGGGTCGTCAGGGTTTGGGTTACGGCCATCAGGACCGGCCTTTCAGCAGAGTCTACAGCGGCCCAAGCCCGGCCAGTCCCAAAGCAGCAGAGACCACGAAGCCTCTTCCGATATCTCACTCCACGCTAGAGGAGAAGCAGAGGCTGATCACCAGTGTTGCCAACGCGTTATCCGTTGCCTTCATGAACCCTGTGCTGATGACAGGAAGCGACTCACCGAACTACAACTTCATGTTGAGCCGCAGCATCCAGGCCTGCAAGACCAACCCGGAGTACATTTACGTCAACCTGAAGGATATCCCGCAGGCAGACCTGCCAAAGAACAGGAAAGTGCCAACGGACGGCTACGCCTGCGAACTGAGATGTCAGGGTGTGTATCTGGCAACCGGATATTCCGGCAGCAAAAACGGCGCAAGAGACCGGGCGTCCGAGCAAGCTGTGAAGCTCTTCCTGAAGCCGGTGGAGGTCCGCGTCGTGCAGCGTCGATACAGACACCTGGTGGTCAGTGACATGGTCGTGTGCCAGACACACAGCCCGACGCCCGCGTTCCTGCCGGCGCTCCGAAACCCGGAGGACAAGCCGACGCCGGGCTCCAAGGGCCAACACGAGCCCGACCGAAACAAGCACTGGACCGAGTTTGTGGTGATGGACAACGCGTACGACGCCATCTGCATTCTGAACAACTCCAACGCCTTCAACCGCATGAAGATTGACTACAAGTTCGTCCAGCTGCCCAGCAACCTGTGGCAGTGCAGCATCTTCCTGCAGGACGAGCTGATAGCGCAGGCGACGGGGACGAAGAAGAGCTCCAAACATGCCGCCGCCGAGGAGGCCGTGAGGAAGCTTCGCCTCAACCAAGCACAACGGCAGCCCTGGCAGAAACAGTCCTTCAGAAATAATCCGCAGGATTCTGGAAACTGCTTCTCTCCACAGTCGGACGGCGATTCTTTTGGAGTCAAAAAGAAGCAACTGAGCGAGCTTGTGATCTTGGAGAATAACGATAACGCCATCTGCATCATCAACGACACGGCTCAGTTTAACAAAGTGACCGCGGATTACAGATTCTCTGTTTTGCCCGATCATCACTGGAAGTGCGAAGTTTACCTGGAAGGGCAGTACGTCGCAGCGGGAGTCGGGCCGAAGAAGTTAGTGAAGCACATTGCGGCGAATGAGGCGTTGTCCACCTTACGACAGACTCAGGCGGTCGTCAAGTCCAACTTGAGGAAGGAGGGACACAACGGCGCCATTTCCCGCTCTCAGATTCTGGCTCGCTCGGGCGAGGATGCGCTGAAGCAGGAGATCAAGGAGGACAACATCGGAAACCAGCTGCTGCGTAAGATGGGCTGGAAAGGCGGCGGCCTCGGCCGGGACGGCGACGGCATCGCCGAGCCAATCAGAGTCAAGGAGCAGTTCTCCAGGGAGGGTCTGGGCATGGAAATGGTTAAAGCGGGAAACCTGCTCAGCAAGCGGGACATTGAGGACGTCATCCGCAACTACGCCAGCTCGGACAGAACGGACGACCTCCGCTTCTCCAACGAACTCACCGACGACGAGCGCAAGCAGATTCACCAGATTTCCCAAAAATACGGCCTGCGCAGCAAGTCCTACGGACAGGGATGGGACCGGTTTCTGGTCGTCAGTCGGAAAGTACACAAAGACCAGCTGATTGGTCAGCTTTTACAGGAAGGACAGGTGGGCC
Source organism: Girardinus metallicus (assembly GCA_903067095.1). Taxonomy (NCBI): domain Eukaryota; kingdom Metazoa; phylum Chordata; class Actinopteri; order Cyprinodontiformes; family Poeciliidae; genus Girardinus; species Girardinus metallicus. Next base: position 22,382 of record CAEGAE010077701.1, read on the forward strand.
GATACGAGCTCGTCAAGCCTCAGGCGTCTCATTAAACTGCATGAAAATAAATTGGACATTTCCCTCCGAGTTATACTTCAAAGCATATCACAGCAAGGCCCGGTTCGGACATGGCAGCAGCATGCGTCCTGGCTTTAAATTTCACCATTTATACCTGATAGTAGGGATCATTTAGCTGCTTCACATGTAGCACTATACACAGTTTGCATCAAATGTTACAATAACCATTAATTTTGCTGTTATATTGATAATGTTTCAGGATAAAATGACAACAAAGAACTTTTGAAAACAAGACTTGGGTGAACAAAGTTTGAATTTATTGTGGATTAAGAATTATACATTTTGGCTCAAACTTATACAAACAACCCTTTAGCTTCTGGTGAATTTACAAAAACACATGGCTTTCCAAATTTTAATTGAAGTTTTAGCTTAATTTTACCTGGATAATTGATCGCTCTTTGTAGAATTAGTATAGTTCATTAAAATTAGATGACTTTCTACCTCTGACCTGATTTTTTTTTTTTTTTTGAGCCTAATCCACATATTAACAAAATCTCTTTATCCCAATCCTGACATTGACACTTAAAAACTTTCCACCTCTGATGAAGTGTAATTGGTTAGGAGGTTCAGAAACCGTGAAAACCACCAAATATGGAAGAAACACCTTAAATTTTAAATTAAGTTTTCTGCTCAGTAAAGACAAAGATTTGAGCTACACTGCAAAAACACAAAATCATACCAAGTATTTTTAGTCTAGTTTCTAGTACGTGTGAAATAAGACAAAACTAACGTACAAGTAGCTTTTCAGCAAGGTATGAGCTTGTTTTAAGTAAATAATTCCTTGGTTTTGATTTAAAAGAACGACTATTTCCACTGGCAAATTGTTTCACTTAAAACAAGACATTTTTCCCATAAGTGAAATAATCCACCAGAGGAACTAGGAACCGTTTCATCAACATCAATGAATTGTTTACTCAAATCATACTTGTATATCCTGCTGAAAAGTGGCTTGTAAGTTAGTTTTGTCTCATTTCTATTGTACTAAGATATTTACAATAGAAACTAGACCAAAAATGCTCAGTAAGATTTTGTGTTTTTGCAGTGTAGATTTGACGTTGACACTTTGAGACACAAGAATAGCGTCAACTGGTGGTGGCCACATCATGCTAAGGGAAAGTAGGGCTCTAGAAAGATCTCAGCCCTTTTGAGAACTCATGAACTATGCCTAAAAGGTCAAGTTCAAGGTCATTCTAGGTCATTGCCAGGAAATATTCATAATAAAGAAGACCGGTCAAATGTCCAGCCAGCATCATGCAGAAAGTTTGAATGTTACAGGAAGTGTGATTTCTCTGCAACTTACTCAGGGACAATTAACCAAATATTTAAATATGTTTGTGTATATTTGAGCCAGAACATGTAATTAAATTAAAACTAGGGCTGGGCGATAAGTCAATTTTATCAATAATTGAATTTTCTGGTTTTGAAGATGTAATTTTCACCATTGGGTTTCCATGGTTCAGAGTGATGTCAGCACGCCCAGGGCGGCCATCTTGTTTGACTAGTTTGTTTGATTTACTTTGAATTCAAATCAACCTACAGAAGGAACGACTGAAATAAGTAATTTTTTTTGTAAAGATATTTTCTTTCATTTGTATTTTTTTTTTTGGAAGGAAAAAAAACAACTAATTTTGGTTTAAAAAAAATTTTATTTACTTTTTAATCCACATCCTTCAGCACTAATTCAAACTTCTGCACCTGTTTCTTGTTCTTAAAATCATTAAAGTAATATTTTCTTTCCATCTTATTGGGGGGGGGGAGATTAGAATAAAATAAATAAAAGCTCAAGATGAATGTTTATGAAAACGGGAGCGCAGAAGGGAAACCAGATGTGATCGGACCAGCCAGGACCAACGCTGATGCCCAGTCTGAATCGGATCCAACCGCAAAAACACAAAATATCACCAAATGTTCCTGTCTAGTTTCTAGATATTTTAGCATATTTGAAATAAGACGAAACTAAGATTTAATTTTTGTAAAATCTGGAGTTTGTATTTATTTTTCACCATGTTTCCATAGTTCAGAGTGATGCCAGCAGCGGCCATTTTGTTTGACATGTATGTTTTACGACTGAATATTAGGGCCAGTCTACGATTTATTTTAATTACGGTAATAAAGTCATAATATTTGGAGAGTGAAGTTGTAATTTTATGAGAACTCCAACAACAACAACAACATCAACAAAAATACAATTTAGTAATGGTTTTACAGATAATTAAGTACTTAATCTCTTGACATATCAAATTACTTTCAGCAGCAGGACTTTGAAACTGAGACGAATCACAGCTGGTCACGCAGATCATGAAGCTTCTTTTTTTTTCCTTTTAATTTTAAGACGTTTTCTGATAAAATTGTGTCTTTTCTGTTAATATTATCGCTATATTCTCATAATTAGACATTTTTCATAAGCCAGGCCCTAATACTCTGTTGTACAACTCACAGAAGAGACAATAATAAAAACCACTTTTGAAAATATTTTCTGTCATTTGTAATTTCTTCTTTTAGAAAACAAGAAAAAAATTTATGGAAATTAGATTTAGTATGAAAAAATCTGATTTTTAATTCATATCACCCAACCATAGAAGTAGCTTTACGGCAGTGTATGGGAGCATATTTTAAGTAAATAATTCCTTAATATTGATTTTTAAAAAACTACAAAGTCCACTTTGTAGTCAGATTATTTCACTTGTAACACTGGAAAAATTTTATAAGTGAAATAATCTAGTGGAACTAGTACTTTTTCATCAATAATAAAGAATTATTTACTTAAGACAAGCTATGTTTTTCTGAAAAGTTTCTTGCGAGCCATTTTGTCTTATTTCAAATGTACCAAGATATTTGCACTAGAAACTAGACCAAAGATACTTGGTAATATTTGGTGTTTTTGAAGTGAAAATGTACCTGCCATTTTATATTTGCGTGGGACAAATTTGCAGCACGTTTCAGCAAATCTAAAAAAACGAAATGTTTTTTTTTGACATTCCTTCACCGTTAGCTGACTGGAGGGTGAGTAGTTTTTCACCTCCAGACCTCATCTTTTTAGTTTTTTATTGCTGAAAATAACTCCTTCAGTTATATTCAGTTTTTAAAAAATGGCTTCTTGAACGTTTCTGTTTGACTGTTCAATGAACCCGGCAGAGTACGCAGTTTTTCTTTGTTTGGAAAACACTGTAGAGGGTTCACTGGATTAAAGCGGCATTAAAATCTTGACTGTAGCTAAATTCATACCAGCCTTACTGTGGTAATGCACCTGTATTCAGGAATGTTTTCATTTTTTTAGTTTTTGCTTTCAATTCAGTTGCAGGAGATTATTCTGCCCGCTGCATCAGTGACCCCAAAAAACAACGTTTATGTAGAATCTGTGGTCTTAATTGTTAGATGGTTGTTTGTATGAGTACACCTAACCTGTCTGCTTGTTTTCACAGCTGTAAGTAATAAATAAATGAAAAATAATCGACAACAAGCTGAATTTAATTCAGATACGTATGCGCATCTATATAAATTGGAAAGTCAATGAAAAATTTGTTCCATTGCAAAAAGTTAAACTCAGATTTATCACACAGTGATGTTTACTTTTGTTCGTTTAGTTAATAATGGCTTATAGAAAATGAAACCCCAATTTTAAAGGAAATTACATCAATTTTAAAGCATTTTAAATACAGAAATATGCGTTTCCTGATGCTGTTGCTGCTTGTGAAGTCTTTTAAGTAATCTTAAGACTTTGAAAAGCTAATATTTCACCATAAAGAATAATTTTAAAATCCGAATTTGTGGTTCTCATGAGCTGTAACAAGTGTTCTAGTTTAGCTATTTAAAACTAGCATTTGAGTATGTAGCTTGATATTCACTTGCGTTCAGGTCGTCCACGCTGCGCATCTTTAAAAACTCTTAAATGTATCTAAAAATAAGGGCTTAAAATAAAAATAATAATTTGACTTTAATCACGGGCATTAAATTTAGTTGTGCTAGGACTACTTAATCTCATATATAAAGATTCTAATTTTTTATCTTGCGGCCTTTTCTGTCAGGCAAATGTTTGACCGCCCGACAAAAATCTTCATTGCGTTCAGCGTCTCGAGGCGGTTTATTCTATGGATTCTACCGTGAACTAGCTGCTAGCTAGTTAGCTTTTCTGCGTCGATTGTAAGTGCAAATGTATCGCTTGTTTTCGCCACTTGCTCACTTCTGCTTCATACGACGCAGTATTAAAACCACACTAAGAAAACAATTATATTTGCAGAAAGAAGTCAATATACTGCTTTATTTTCAAAATATTACTTTACTCTTATTTCGACTTTACGCTGGTAATGTGACTTAGACGAGTTTATTTTCGTATTTTTTTTTTTTTTTTTTTAGTATAATACTACTTGCATTCTGTGCCAAAACCCCCCAAAAACATAGCTTGGGACTACGGAGTATTTTCTATGCTTGCAATATCTCAGATAAGAAGCATTGTGTTTATGTACTGTGATGTAAAAAGTCACCACGAAGAGTTGCATATTTATTTTATTTACAAGAGAATGTACAGTTTGTTACATGGGTTACCAGTGATGTAATCTGAAAAGACACCAATGTTTGCCAAAGTGTAATCAGATTTGATAGTTATAGGATTGTAAAATAGCATAGAAATGTTTTCACATAGCTCTTAACCCATAAAAAAGTAATGCACCCTCCAGAATGTGGTAAAACATAAACCTGCATATGCAGGTGAAATGGGTTGAACCTTGTGAAACTGTAAAAACAGTAAGGATGCTAAAATCCTGCTTTTCAGAGGAGCAGGAGGTAAAGTGTTTACCAGTATTTCTCAGGTTTTATAATCAGAAAAAGGCATGGCAGTACAGGAAAAGATAAAAACTGACCCCAAAAGGCATCTGTTGAGTAATAAGAGGGACTGATAGTCATGTTGGTAATTTTTTTTATCCCTCCAAAGCTTTCAATGTGCAGACAAAAAAAGAAAGGGGGATGAGGGGTTTTCATGTTGTCGGCCCATTGAAAATGAACTGCTTTATTTTATGTGAATATAAACTGGCAGTATTTACAAACCAAACAGCCCTACATACCTGATGTATGAATTACCGAGAAGAGGTTTGACAATTCAGAGACGGGCTATTGAGTGTTGAAAAAGAAAACAGGCGTATAGGAAGTAACCCAGAGATAACAAGGTACATTAACTTTTAACTCTGCTCCTGTCAAACAACAGCATTCTGCAGCAGTGAATGCCACAGCACTACAGAATACAAACTTAGCAACATTAAGTGGACAAAGTATACTGGAGGACCTTAAAAGGTGTGTTGTCGTATCTGTGTTTCTGATGTCTTCTCGACTGGTGGTTTCTCTCGATTCTGCGGCGCACACTGTTCGTGTGCCCAGTGATTACGTGTCAACAGTCACGCCAACTCTGTTCAACAATAGCAGAAACTCTCTTCTCATACTCCCGCTTGTTTTCCTGGTAAAGCTGGGCTGCTTGGCTGTTGGCTGGACTGTTCGGGTTTGGCTCGTCCAGTAAAGACTAAATATTCAGAGAACATCAGCTGGTCATTGTTCAAGTCAATACATGGCTTCCACAAGTCTGAACCGGAAGTGATCCACGTCACTGAACCGCCATCTTGGTAGCCAAGTGAACCATGGCTTCGAGACCAACGAAAATAAACCATTTTGACACTCTTGACCAATGAGCAAAAGAATGACATAAACAAAATGGCTGCCGTTGGACCCGTATGAGACGTAGGATGAAAATATGTCAGACGATGTGGACAAGGTGCCTCCGATCTCATACTAAGAAATAGTTCACCATTTAGTGAACAAGGAGATTGTGACCACCATGGAGGAGCTTTCCAGCCTGAAATCCATGGACACATACAATCAATGTTTAAAAGGATTTGTAAAGGATGCACAAACTCTTCGCATGGATAACAAAGTTCTGGTGACTGGCAGAGCAAGTCTGTAGTAACAAACACGTTACATGCTACATGTTTGTCTCAGCTTGCAGATAAAAGCTACATTAGCTCTGCTCATTTTGCTAGCTTGGCAGCAAGTCTTAGTATTACACAGTGGTGGGTAGAGCACTCAAAAACTAATCAACTAATAGTTGTAATGTACTTATATTCTTTATAAGTTAGATAGAAACAAAGTGAAAGCTAGTTTTAAGCTTGTGGCTTGTTTATTGTTGTCATAGCAACTCTTGACAATTAGTTACAGATATTAAGAATGCTATCAGCTACAAAGTTCCCATAAGTAATGTATTTATACATATGTATGCGTAGTTCTCATGTGATGTCACACTTCTGGTAACCTTGTAGCTGACAGCCATCTTGGTAGATATCTGTGGCTAACTGCCATGAGTTGCTATGACAACAACAAACTCAGAATGTGCAGAGATTGCTGCAATCATTCAAAATAGCAGAGATTTTGTTGATATGCATTCTCTTGCACATTGGTCAAGAGTCTCAACATAGTTTCTATTTCTTGGTCTCAAAGCCATGGGTCACCTATTCTTTTCCTACCAAGATGGCTGCTCAGTGGCTCAGACCACTTCCGGGTCAGACTTAAAGGTTTTATACTCAGCTGTGTATGGTTCTGTAAAGTTGTATTACCTGTATTGAAGTTAAGATTGAAGAAACATCATAGGTTGGACTCCAGCGATTCTGAAGTATATCTAAGCATATGCTACCGTCTGCATACACTGCAAAAAACCCCCCAAAAAACAAGAAAAGCATTTTTTACTTTAAGCTGTCAGTTTATTTAAGATTTAAGAAAATAAGATATGTTGACATACCATTAGGATGGAACATTTTGGAGACGAATCTCACTGTTGGAGGTTTATTAGGATATTCTTCTGTGAATTCAATGGTAAGTTTGAAGGTTCCTGAAAGCAAAAAATTGTAAATTACAAGCTGAAATGAAGGATCTAAAACTAATTTATTTTGTGTTTTATTAAAATTCTCCAAACGGATACCGACTTTATTCATTTGTGTAATGTTTACAACAATTTAAATTTAAAGACTTATTTTTGAGCAAACTCAGTATTCTTTTCTATGTTTTAAGAAGATGAATAAGTGGAAAATACATACCATCTTCAAAAGGCGTTCCTTCTGGCCTACAAAAAGAAGAAACCAGATATGTTATGTATCATTTTCCAAATGTCTGGCAAATTCCAGTTATCAGCAGTAAAAGTTTGTTTTCCACTGACATTAAATGGATAACAGTTATTACACCATATAACTGTTATATAAAAGAGTGTAACTGCAGGGTGAAAGAAACAAAGTTCAATGGCATGGTTAATAGAGATTGGCGAAAGTCCCGAATGTTTCCATTTGTGACTTCAGCTGGTTTGGAAATCACCTTAATTAACATCTGGAATTGAAAATTAGCAACGAATGCTTCTCTGACATTTTAGCTGGAGCTTTCTGTCCTTCTTGACATTCGTTTAACTATTTTATTGCTCCAGACGAGCAGAAATACTTTTAGAAAGACTCACAACCAAAATTCATCTGGAATCAATGCAGCTGTTTTTCCACACACTGCTTCTGTTTTTTAGCAGTCACTGGTTCTTAGCATTATTTGCTATTATCAAGTCTTGACACCAAGTATAAACATCAGGATTTGAATTTCATACTGTCATATCGATGGCAGCCCCAAAGTAGTAATAATAAATTACTACTTATTATCATTATTAGCGATGCACCAATCGTTTTTTTTTTTTTTCTTTCTGTACAGCCGATACAGATTTTCAGCTAGTTATTAGGAAATATTTGGTGGATGGCCATGGTGCAGACACTAAAGAAGTGCAACCAATCACTCTTAATAAATGTACTAAAGTTAGAAAAGCACAAGCCGAAAGCCTGAACAATTAAATTTATTCCAACATTTTTCCTCAGGTTTTTTTATTTAAACCAAAATACATGTGATTATCACTGTAATAGTACTTTATAAAGCTATTTGCTTTAAATAAAATAAGTGTTGTTACATTTTTCATAAAATTTCTGTGGCAATTGCTAGGGCCTGTTGCAATAAGCGATTAATTAATCGCATGATAATTTAAAACAAGCTTGCATGATTCTATCAAAAACTGAATGATGAAAGTCTTCAGTCTGGTGTTTGGTCTCAACCATTTGTTGAAGGATAATTTTGTTTTCAGAGACTTAATTAATTTTATTTGTTTCTGTTGTTTTATTTACTTTGGATATTAAAATGTCTTGTAGTTTCAGTGCTAAATGCTCATCAGAATTTAAAGCATTATTAAGCCATTTCCATAACATTACTTGAAAATGGTCTCAAAATAATAATATTATTGTTGTGTTTTCAGACAGGGAAAAAAACATGATTTTTCGATATGGTCTGATGAATACCGATTAGGATCAATCAAGGAGAAGTCGGCTGATCGATTGGTGCATCTCTACTGCTGATAACCTAGATTTGATCTCATTCACTTACCCGAAAATGACTGCGTTCCAAACCATGATGTTATTTTCTGATGGGGCTCCGCTGACTCCAGCTGGGGGATCCTCCTGCAGCCTGAGTCCAAACACAACAACATCAGAATATGTTCATAGAGAAATAAAATCAATCACTGCTGCATTACGTTTCCTTGGAATGAATAATGAAATTTCTAATGGAGCTCATAATGGGTATAAAATATTAGGTAGCGTTTATCTTAAAACAACCTTGTAAAAACTTTCGTGTGACGCTACTGGCCAAAACTAATTGCACTCAACACGTGTTTTGAGATAATACTGTGTGCTTTTGTTGAGATAGATATGAATGTGATGTACTGACCAGCACTAACAGGGAAAAAAATAGACTTTTAGCTGAATAACAAGGACTAATGACTTACTGTGACCTCTGAACAATAATATTTTAACCATCTCTTCTACTGTAGAATATGGTCACTAGCTGCATTTCCACTGAGCACATAATTGCGCAATTCGACATTTTGAAAATAAATTTGCTTACTGGAAACACGGCAATGTCGAAAAAACTTTTTTCATAAAAGGTTTCGATGATAGGATGATGCATTTTTTTTTTTTGGCTGTATTCAAGTTGGTTTATTTCACAAAATTGCTATGGAGGCACTTTTTTTTTCCGCACTACACGAGTCACATCATTAACAACAGATGTTGCCACTAGCAAAACCTGAAGACGACAACAGAAAGTAGTTGGATGACGACGGCGCGTCATGTTTTATAATAACTTAGTAGTCACGTGTGACTTTAATTGCGTTTCGTATTTAGCGGAAACGCTGTTGTTGTGAAGTATTGACAAAGTTTTGGGCACATTTGCAATTGAAATGCAGCGTCTAGTGTCCAGAAATTCAGTGTTAGCAACAGTCTTCAGTCAGAGGCCTCTTCAGAATACAAGACTGACTGCTACTGGGGATCCTTTGAAGATAATTGAACAATAAGAGTTGCTACTTTTAATTTTCTATTGGGATAAATAAAAGTATTTTTTATTGAATAGGGATAACATTAATGAAAAACACAACAATATCCAATTGGAACTAATGCATTTGGGGCCTCAACCTTTTGCAGGTTTCAATGTAGAGTCCAAAGTATTAGTTTTAAGAAATGCCTTTTGACCTGAAAATACCATCTTCAAGGTGAACAGACACCATCCCTTAGTTAAGCCTGTAAAAGAACAATGCACCAGAGATTCCTACTGTGGAGCCAAACTGGATCAGATTATTAAATCTGTGGTCGTTAGTGGAGACTAACTGGAACATACGTAGATTAACTATGTGCCGCAGATAGCTGTGCTTAGTGAGTGCAGGTGTTCAGTCTCTACATGGCAGATGGTTGCTGATCCCCCAACCTTAAGCGATGATCTGTCACGGCCCGGGTTACGGCAGAAGCAACCTTTCCTCTAGCTGAAGGACCATATGGCCACTGACTTCAACTACATCCGCGCATCTGTTCAAAGTCTCCGGGAAACGTATACACTTTTTTTAAAAAAAACAGAGGCAATATATATATTTGTGGCTCGTACACCATCAAAAGCGACCACTGGTCCTGAATTACACAAGGCAGACGTTACAACCACAATCCGGTTTTCATACGCCGGTAGAAGCGGACCTGTTGGTTAAACGTTACGAACAGTTTCCTATTAAACTAAAGCGTAATTACAAACAAGTAGCACTAACTACAAGATACATTTAGTTGACAGATCTGTTTGACTATTGACTATTTTGTGGTTTACGTTGTATTTGTCACTTGAGCAAATGCAAAAAAAAAAAAAAAAAAAGCTTCAGGATGCTAATGTTAGCTACTTCTGTTCCCCCCTATAACTTACCGTTTAAAGTCTCTCATTAAACGTCGTCGTGCTGGAGTTGACATCGTGTTAATATGAAAAACTAAGGCCTCAACAAACAAACAATAGAGCTCAAAAGATAGCGAGATCTTCCTTAAGGTGTTATATTTCCTCAACTGGTAGCTGTGCAGCCAACGTTTGCTACTAGTTTGACAAATACTTGGCTGCCTTTCGTCTGTGGCGATACCATTCACACTACGGAGGGGAGGTTGCTTTTGATTCAATTTTAATATTATATGGCAACAAAATCACAACAGCGTAGTGTGAATAAATTACAATTAGTAGAATAATAGTGTTTTTTCTGAAGCTAGATTAAACTCCTTATTGTTTTAACTAGAGCATTTTTAGATCAGTCGAGGAACCCTATCTTTTCAGTTGGATTGCTCCACATGGATTACGTCATATGTTTGCTACCATGTTTCGTTTTGTTGGGGAAGCAAAAAAGCATTCAGCGACCCACTATAGATTCACAGTGTGTCTGGTCCTCATTTACATTAGTTAAGATTTTATCTTTGTCAGCTTAAACAATTTGTGCTCAGTCTAATCAACTGTCTTAACAGAAAAGTGTTTCTAGTTTCTGTATGTAGTACCGGTGAAAGACCACAAGATGGTGCTAGGACCCATGTATCCATGTATCGTAGTTGCCCACTAGGCGGTACGTCAGCGCATTCGCCATGTTGTGAGTGGCGTACAAAGTAATTTTTTGTAATAAAAGGTATTTTAACTAATCTTAATGGTTTTAAAATGCATTGACGAATGTTTTTCAACTATTAATTTTAGTTATGAGACAAAATGAACAATATCTGCATTTCAAAATAGACCAGGACAATCAGATTGAAATACAACGTGGTTATAAGGCACATAAACATACCTTAATTTATTTCTAAAACTATATAGGAAACACATTTAATGCTTAAATCAGTCAGAAAAATTAAGCTGAATTTATTTGAACTATTCTGATTTTGTTACAAAATATTTTAGGGTTAGATGTAAGACTTTTATTCTTGTTTTAAAAATATTTTTTAAACGTGGCAAAATTTGCTCATTCTCTTTTGTAAAGTTCATGTCTGCTGTTTGTAATAGACCTTCTTGAATAGTTCAAAAGTACAGGTGTAATCTTCCAATACCCTAGCTGTCGTTAGCCGCGTACAAGTCCCATATGGTCTAGCGGTTAGGATTCCTGGTTTTCACCCAGGCGGCCCGGGTTCGACTCCCGGTATGGGAATGATCCTTTTCATTTTTAAATCACTGTCACTTTAAAATCTTATCCATGCCGTAGCATAGCAGCAGTCGGATGATGTTCAAACATCACCCGTAAATGTTTTCCGAGGAAAAAATCCCCACGGACCCCGCCCGTTCAGGAATGGTCGTGTATCACCCTCATCCCATATTGGACATTCATTCCCGGAAGATGCACATTACCAGTTGTTTCTCTCTGTGTCAGTTCTTATCAGTCAGCGGAGTACGGACGAGCAAAGCAAACGGCACTTTCGTCCGCAAAAATACGCGTTTGAGGCTACCAGTTTTCAAATGAACACCTGCGAGTGAGTAACGTTTCATAAAACGCATTTATTGTCCAGCCTGTTTGATGTTAATTTCCCGTTAATGCCATAAAACCCTTCCTTTTTGTTTCGTACTTTTAAGGAAGCGGGATATGATGTAAAATAATAAAAAAAAAAGTAACTTAATTTCAACGCTGAACCTGTCCTGCCCCCTCGGTGCTGACAGGCGAACTTGCAGGGCTTTTGCCAAACTTTGTTGTCGGGCCAATTATTTCCCAGGAAAATGTGACTGCTAGGAATTCCCCACGCATCAGCAGCCTCTGTCGGAGAAAACCGCGACCTTGTGTCAGGAAGCACACGAAAGCAGCAACGGGAGGGTAAAATCTGACGGCTGCCAGAGCGATGATGTAGCTTTAGCACTGTTACAGCCTGCCGAGTCTCACTAAAAGGAGTCATTGTGTATTTGGACGTTTTATGATGTGAAGTACCTGTAGAAAGCCCCGGATTGTGCTTCAGCGATGACATCTTCTTCCAAGGTAAGTACAAACAGGATTTAAATACAATCTTCCATGTTGGTGTGACTGTTTGCTGGGAAGTTGATCTGGATTAGTATATTTTTTTATTATCTAGTGGGGGAATATCATGTGAAGTCTCACATTACGTTGCTATCAAGACTTACTTGTGAATGCTACAAGTACAAAACTCTGTGTGCTGTTAAATTAATGTGAGTGAAATCAAAAGATGTTATTAATGACCAGCTGGAGTACACCACCCTGAAGGTCTTTCCCCACACTACTCCATAGATTACAGTGACTCCCCTTTGTGTCAGTCAGCTGGCATGTGACCACACTGAGACCACGCTGAAAAGTCTGTGCACTTCTTATAGCAGTCACAAGTCACAGAAGAATACAGCAGTTGTTTTGTCTCTCAGTTGCTCATTATTTGAAGGGAGTGTTTTGTTATGAGGAGAATACAGTTGTGTTGACCTGGTCAGAGGCAGCGCCTTGCAAGAGTCTTCACTCCCCTTCAACTTTTCATCATTATTGGTACAATGTTTAGCATTTTGTGGGGTGTTGGGTGTAAGTTAAGGAGTTGCTGGAAGTGATGGAGCATTAAAACAAACTTTAACTTTACTCAACCAAACAAAAACTGAATTTTTGGACCTAAAGAGAAATGATTAAGAGTCAGCACACACCTTATGCTTTTACCTAGAAACTAGTAATCAGACCCAAAACCTTGTAGTGATGGATTCAGATCCGAACCTCCAGAGACGCATAAAGATAATTTAAAAAAAGCAGTCTTCTATCACCCGAAGAACATTTCCAGGAATGAAAAACTAATGTCTAGGGGTGCACCGATTGCAGTTTTCTGGCCTATCGCCGATTACCGATCTTTAATAAGCCTAACCTTCCAATTTAGACTTTGGCTAATACTGACTTTTTTGTCTGAAATGTTGCTAAATATAGCAAGAAAGTCACTGATTTGGAAACAGTTACTATTGTAAACTGCAAACAAGATGTGTTGCAGAGTCAAAGGACAGAGTGGTTGATTTTTAGACCTTTGCCAATGTAGATACGATCTGTGGATCGGCCAAATGTAAGTGTTGGCCGATCACCGATATCCCAAAATTAAGGAAGTTGGGGCCGATTATTGGTGCACTCCTACTAATTTCCCAACAAGATCTTGATAGATCTGTTGTTGTTATTGTTATTGTATTGTTAAATTTTCATTATTTCCTTTACTGTACCACTACAATATAATGTTTGTTTTTTATATGTTAATCATGTAAAGCACTTTGGATTACCTTGTTGCTCAAATAAACTTGCCCTGCCTTAGCAATTACAATCGGACAGTAGGTGAGATGCAGTAGTATGTAATTGTGTCCTGATTTCTAACGATTTTAAAATATAAAGTGCTCCGTATTCAGCCCCCTTTGCTCTAATTCCCATAAAAAATATTTGTTGATTTTGTTGAAAATAAGTCGGCCAAATTTAGACCCAATTGGCATTAATCAGAGAAGTCAGAGAGATTCCTGAGTTCTCTAGAAATCAGATTGTTACAGATTGATGGAATAATTGAGACTGTGCGTCTCCCTAAGCTCACCATCCCTCATCATAAAACATGGTAGAGGCTGTATCATGCTGTGGGAATGTTCTCGTTTTCAGGAAATACAGGGCATCTGGTTTTTGTTGAGTAAAATGGTGTAAAACCTTTTAGAGTTTGCAAGAGATTTGAGTCGCCTTCAGTTAGGACAAAATCACATTTGTGTTTCTGGTTGTAACATGAAAAAATATGGAAAAGTTAAAGTTTCCATTACTATATAAAGTGTAAAGTTGACCGTCCAGCTTTATTTAGCTTAAAAACAAGAAATAAAAACCTGCTTGGAGCCGCTGGTGACGCAGAGTGTGTCACTCTTTCCTTTAAACACCTCCAGGCTGAACATATTGACTAAAACTCAGAGACGCGATCAGATCACATCCATGAGTAAATGCTATGCGTTTTCTACAAATGCATGTCTGCAATGCTTTTTTTCAAGCTGTTCATCCACTCTACTCTGTGGGGAGTCAAAATGTTTGCCAGATGTTTACATTTTTGGGCCGAGATGCTTGTATCCTGGGACAGACAAACAGTGTTTCATTGGCTGGCCGGGGTTGCTCACTTCAGAGCAGGCAGTCGTGACGCAGAGGGAAGGGAGGAGAGTTACGAAATGTTAGTTTTACCGTCCCACTAGAGAGAGGACCAGCAGTCCGACCCGCCGACCCCTCCCTTCCGTCAGTCCCTCTGAAGTCTTCCCATGGTGGGAACACTGGCAGAACCCGATGGATAATTGGAAACTTCAGTCCCCTGAAAACAATTATCAAGGCTTTCCAAATATACTCCACCATGAAGTCATCCTGTTTGTTTCAATCGTTTGCCCTTGCCCTAGGAACGTCTTGCCACATTGCTGCCCACACACCAGCCCCTCCTTCGCTCCATTCCTTTCTGCTTTGATAGCTTTCGCTTTGCAGGAAAACAGCCTCGGACCAGTGGAGTGTGTGTGTGGAGGCCAGAACAGTTCCCGGTATCCCCCTTATCCTGGCACCGTTTTGTCTTTGGCAGCAGTCTGAGCTGCTCAGGCTCGTTCTGATGACCAAGGACAGCAGCAGCAAAGAGCTGCCGTTCTCCTCTTTCTCATGCCGAAGGGCTCCTCAGACATCAGACACCTCTTCTTGCTGAAGATGTACCCGCCCGCCTTAATGGGCCTTGATATGGATTCAACTCCACAAAAAGAAGAACTGGGCTTTTATCCCATGTAGAAAGCAGCACTCCAGTTCCACAAATGCTTTCAGGGAAGCCTTGTAAGAGATGGGAAAGACTACAGCTGTTTCTTTTGCAAGTTGCTGTGTGTGGTAATGTTTGAAATAGAGGTGCAGAAAAAAATTGATTCCATAGAAAATCACAATTCCTAGTCCTTGGTAGGCCTTTTGCAATAAATCAATTAATCACATGCTAAATTAAAACAAACTCAGTAATTTCTATTTGCATGACTATGTATTTTTTCTTTTCTCTCTTTCTACTAAAAACTGGATGACAAAAGTCTTCAGTCTGGTGTTTTGGTCTTAACTAGCCCTTTTTTTCAGTAAAATTTAAAGGTTTTTGATATTTGAGAGATTGTACTTGCGTTATTATGCCATTCTGTTATATATATGTAACAGACCTCGTCCTGTGACTTCTGAATCACTCTGAAATGCTTCATTTATTTTGTAAAATTATATTTTGAATAATTCTTTGATATTTTTAAAGTAAAAGTCAGACAGCTTAGCTAACCTAATAAGGGTAATTTAAGTTACAGAATTTTATGCATGAACCTGTTTGTGCTTAAATATAAGCTGATGTAATTTGACACAGATTGGAACATAAATAGCTCTCATGTGACGTCACACTTCCGGGAACTTGGTAGCTGACGGCCATCTTGGTAGGAATCCTTAACTAACTGGAGTTGCTATGACGACAATAAACCAGCCACAAGCTTAGAACTAGCTCTCACCTCATTCCTATCCAATTTACAAACGATATAAGTACATTACAAACATTACTCAATTATAGTTTTTGAGTACTCTACTTTCTTTTTGTTGGTCTTGAAGCCATGGTTTATCTATGCTTTGTACGCCTCCTGCCTACCAAGATGGCGGTACATTGGCGCAAATCACTTCTTGGAAACGTGTATTGTTTTAAATAAATGTTCTATTTGTGTAAACAGTTTCAGAATTGAAAATTGTTTCTCATTCGAATTTTGACGCTAAAAATCAGAACCGAATCAAATTGCTAGACTCTATCAGAGTCTATTTGTTTATATCACACTTTATATGTGATTTTATTTACTTTGGTTAATTAATTGTAAAAGTGAAACTTATAGTGCTGAAACGATTAATTAGATGACTCGTGATGAATGGATTATTGAAATATTCATCAAATAATTAAGTAATCGATTAATCGTTAACTGGAGCAAACAGACTCTTCTCAGAGCACTAATTAAGTCAAACACGTACAAATAAATGTACATTTTACATTGAAGATTTAAAAAAACATTTTTGTCTATGAATATGTGGCAGTTTTAGTTTAACCCGGTTCAAGTTCTGTAAAAATCTCTTCATAAACACCCTTTGCTATCCAGTTATTGATAAAAAAGAAATCAACTGATCAGCCGAGCTTTTCACATACTGATCATTTTAGCTGCAAATGATCAAGTGCTATATTATTGCATTTTAGGCAGTAGAATGTTTATTGTATTTTAAAAAGGAATTGAATTGCTTATAACTTCATAACTTGTTGATGCTTTTCCATGCCATATATTTGAATCTGTATTTTCCATGGCATAAATGTGGAAATAAGTGTCATTTGGCATCTTAAGAACAACCACAAGATGGCAATGTTCATATGCTGTGACTAAACAAACAGTCATGAGATGGCTGAAGCCTCAAACCGCTCGCTGAAAGGCCGGAACCGGCTTGTGAAAAGAGAAATAAAACTATTGAACTTCCGCTTTTTACGTGTAAAAAATATACCCTTTGCTGGGCTTGTTTCTGTTAGCAGAAAGGAGGGGGAAACGTTTGCAAAGTTCCCTAATCGTAAACTGCTGTAAAACGAACCCCAGCTTTTTTTTCTTCTTCTTTATTTCACACCTGCCGATCACCTTGCCGGACATGTTTGATTGCAGCGACAGCAGCGCGCGGTCTCTGACGTCAGAGAGAAAGGAGCGAGAGAGAGAAGGGGAAATTCCACCTGTAGCCTCTTCCTGTCTCACTAGCATGTGACACGGACGAGTCATCGAGTCTCCTTTGCTCCACGAATCCCTACCTTGTTATGATGTAATCCTGTGAAAGCGCTCCGGGCTATTTTTAGCTGGGAAAAAAATGTGGAAAACTTGACTGGTATTGTAGGAATCGGCTGGAGATAGTAAAGAGTTTATTTTGTGAGGTCATAGTGACTTCCCTTCATGGTGAAATTAGATAAAGTGGTTCTAATAATCTAAAAGCACAAAACAACATCTCGTTAAAGGGAGACAATGATATTTGTTCTTCTTTATTGAACCGTTTTCATCCTCTTAAAAAATGGGTCCTGTCTCTTTAAGGGTGACCTCTATTCTGATTGGTCACGCAGGCTATACCTGTTTTCTGCTTTGTAGGCGTGACGTGCCTGTTTTAGATCTCTATAAAGGAGTCTGATGAGCTGTCAGTAGGTCAGTGTAACTTTAGCTCTGTTTTTTTTTGCACTTCTCTTTTCTTTCTGTTCGCTTTTTTAATCTAGTCAAAAAGACAAAAAGAAGCTCAATATATGTAAGAAACGTTCGATGGAGTATAAGGGTTACACTAAGTAAATTAAAAATATAAAATTACAGGAATAAATACATGTTCGTACAAGAATAAAGCTGTAGCATAATGAGAATAACGTCTTAAATTTAGACTTTATTCTCTTAATATTGTAGCTTAATTCTTAAAATATTACAACCTCTCATATTATCCCAACTTTTTTCTTGTGTTATTTTAACTTTATTCTCGTACGACTTTTTTTCTTGAAATATTATAATCCTATGCTTGAAATATATTATGACTTTATTCTCAAAGGAATTAGTACTTTATTCTTTAAATATTATGACTTTATTTACGTATTATCATGGCTTTTTTTTTTTCATTTTATTTAAACTTTTCGTATGGTTTTACTTTCATAACATTATGATTTATTCTCTAAATATTGACTTTATTCTTTAAATATTACGACTTTATACTTGAAATATTATGACTTTATTCTTGAAATATTATGACGCTATTCTCATATTATCACAGCTTTATTTTCATACAATTTTATTCTCAAAATATTATGACTTAATTCTCAAAATACTATGAATTTATTGTCGTATTATTACATCATTATTCTCGTATTATTTCAACTTCACTCTTGTGCAACTTTATCCTTGTAATATTATGACTCTATCCTATAATCTGCAGGAACTGCAATAGGCTCTCATGCCAATGGAACAATAAAACGTTACCAACTCATTCAACCTGGTACGAAGGTCTTCCTAATAAAGTGGCCTATTTGAGTATGCTAATAACTGGGTGGGAAGGGAACATCTGGCACCTGAACACGAGTTAAAATTTTTCCTGGCCCTCTTGGAATGTTAAGTGGAGTTTCTGGAGATTAAACTTGCAACCCAGAGATTGTAATGCCATCAGACACCTTGCATCTGTGGCATCTGGGGAGCTTAGAGTCTGGGAAAGCACCTCAGACTTTGTGGCAAGTTCTTTGCAGCATTCCTAAGGAGTGTTTTAACGGGACAGTATCATTTAAAATCAACTTTATTATAGCTTTGAATCATGTTATAATATTATTCTTTCATCAAAAACATGCCTGGAGTGCTGCTTTCATTCTTTAATGTGTTTGAGAAATCCTTTAATCTCCATGGCAACCATGTAGCTGTGCAAAACCTAATCTTCCACATCACAGAGCCTCCCTTGTGACTCCCCTACTCAGCTCCTTCAGACTAGCCAGCAGCAATTAGCAAACACCTGGTGGAACTGCTTATCAGTTGAGCTCATTATGCGAGCTACTTCTCAGTGCAACGCTGGTAAAAACGTTGTTAAAGAGTTAATAGACTAGTAATGTTGTGTTGACTTCCTGGAGGCAGAGTTCAGAAAGAGCAGGAGGTTTTAAAGAGACAGAGGCCCAATTTCAAGGTATTAAATTACAAAGGAATTTTTTTTAAAATCATATTTGATGTATATAGCATTTTTAAACAACTGAAGGTAACATAATTACTTGATTGTGCTATAAAATGGCAATATGTGTTTGAAAAACACATAATTACTACAACGTGCTGTGTCACTCGTTTCACTCTTTCAAGGTTGTGATTTTGTGAAGGATTGACAAAAACACTTCAAAAACACAAAATCTTACCAAGTATTTTGATTTAGTTTCTAGTGCAAATATCTTAATACAGTTGAGATAAGACAAAACTAACTTACAAGAAACTCTTCAGCAAGTCATAGGAGCTTGTTTTGAGTGAATGATTGCTTACCATTAATGAAAAAGTATTAGTTCCACTTGCAGATTATTTTACTTCTAACAAGACATTTTTCCCATGTTATTAGTGAAATAATCTCCTAGTAGAGCGAGTATTTTTTCATCAATATTAACCAAACAAGCTCCTATCTTGCTGAATAGCTACTTGTATGTCTGTTTTGTCTAATTTGAAGTGTACTAAAATATTTGCACTAGAAATGTTTTTTTTGTTTTTGCAGTGAACATTTTAAAATCAAGATTACCTCTCATTGTTAATCCTCTTCTGGATGTACAACTGGATGATATGGCTGAACAAGTTATCACAATATAAGTAGTTCACACCAGTCGATATCTGTAATTGTCCATCGATAATTATTGTTTTAAATATATGGAATATTGCGAAACTGGTGACATCACCTCTACTGGTTTATCCGCAGCTGTCACTCCACACCATTGTTTATTTTTAAGCAGTTATGAGGCACTGTGGCAAAACGTTTAAATACTGCTGTGCAAGTTACTCAACATGTTGTTGCTAGGTAACCAAAGAGTGAGTGAGTTGCTAGGTAACCAAAGAGTGAGTGGGTTAGTTAATTCCAAACTGAAGCCTTTTCCTCTGCCTGCATCTCCCAGAATGCTGTGCGGTTCTGGATTGGAGTTCAGTGAATATTCTGTATATTGTATTTTGAATATTTTATCAGATGTACTTTTTATTGATATTGATCACGTGTCTATCACAATACATATTGCTGCTGAGAACAGGGATTGTTTGTCGTGAACACACACTGAGCCGTGCCTCAGTGTGTGACTTTGTTTGCAGGGAGGATGCTGTTGGCCCTCTCAGCATTCTGACATCATGAGACCAGCTAACCGCATTACTGCAATATATTTATGGTCCTAGCAGGTCCGCCAGCGTATTGAGCTGTATCTCTGATGTTCATGTAATCCCATTAAGGAGTGGCTGAGTTTGTAATGTTCTAGCTTGCTGCCGTTTCAAGGCACAAAATAGTTCCTCGCGAAAATAGAAGCTGTCTTTGTCTGCAGCTTCAGCACATAATGATATTTCAGCCTGTTATTCTTCGTGTCTGCTCGGAGGTAATGAGGCAGTTGTGAGTGGATCATGAAGGCTTCTCCTGAGTCAGCTCAGTGCGGATTTACACTGAGCTTTGTCTGAAGATGCCACACGATCTGTCTGCTTTGCACTCCCAAATAATATAACAAACTTCAAGCAAAGACAGCTGGTAGAATGGATAATGAGCTTTAGCTGATTTATTTTTTTGTATCTGGTGAAATGATTTTTTTTCCCTTTTTTAGGACGAGATGTTCTGAGGCTTGGTTAACTATTTAAGTATACAGAAGCTACACTGCAAAAACACATTCTTGCCATGTAATTTGGTCTAGATTTTAGTGCAAATATTTTAGTATACTTGAAATAAGACAAAACTAACTCACAAATAACTTTTCAGCAAGACACAGGAACTTGTTTAAGGTCAACAATTCCTTATTATTAATGGAAAAGTACTTGTTCCATTGGAAAAGTGAACTAATCTGCCAATGGAGCTATGCTTTTTCACCAATATTAAGGATTTATTGACTCAAAACAAGGTTCTATATCTTGCTCAAAAGTTACTTATGACTTAGTTTTGTTTTATTTCAAGCTTAATAACATATTAGCACTGGAAACTAGACTAAAAAGACTTGATAAGATTTTGCGTTTTTGCAGTGCCGGATATTATAATCAAGGCTAATATTAATAGCATATACTCTACAGCAGGAGTGTTGAAACTGCTTGTCATATGGGCCAAAATTGTTGAGTCAGAAGAACTTGAAGGCCAAGAAAATAAAATAAAAAACCAAAATCAGGCAAATAAAGTTTTTCTTTTTTTTTTTAGTACGACACAGATGGTAACCCAAAAATTAAAACATGATTTTGAATGTTTGCTGTATCGGAAGATATGTATCAAGTTTTCACTTTTTTTTATTTTTGGGGCTTGACTGAACAAATGTATTCTCAACTATAAGAACAGGATTTGGGTCACTTTCTTTATGACTGGACAATAAATCAATAACAATATGCTGCGATAGACATGTGATCAATATCAATAGATAATACACCTGATAGTTTATATTCTCAATGTTGAATATTTTAAGTGTACAGCATTCTGGGAGACGTAGGCAGAGGAAAAGGCTTTCGCTGCTAAACAAGGTTGGTGGAATCAACTAACTCACTCGGCTCTTTGGTTACCTAGCAACAAGGCTGTTGCTAGGTAACTCGCGCAGCAGCAGTTGAATGTTCCACCACTGTGTCTAATATCTGCCTAAGAATAATAAAAAATAATGGCTTGGAGGGAAAACTGTGGATAAAGCAGAAAAAGTCACCCCACCAGTTAGGCAGTATTTCAGACAATTAAAACAAAAGTATTGGCAATTATCAATAACAAGTTCTTCAGCTATATTGTCCAGCCTTACTTTCTTTTAAAGCTCTTGCTATATTTAGTTGAGTTTAATTAAATTAAATAACAGCTCATTTCGGTGCAGCAAAGTCAGATTTTCAGTAAATGTTTCTGGATAAGCGTGATTAAACTTATAAAAGCTTGGTTATAAAAAGACAAATACTTTGAGTTGTATTTAACATTATATTGGTATATTACTCTACGGATGTCCTGGCGTTTGAGGAATAATGAGCCGATACTACAGCATGCAGTGGTCTGTGTTTTTTTTTTTTGTTTTTTGGTTTGTTTTGCGTAATCAACAAAAAAGCACAGCCTGTTGGAAATAGTCTTTGTTTATTATACCTGCATGAGAAGCAGCTTGATGTTGTGAATGACGTAACGCGGCGATTCGACTGACTGACGGCAGCTCAAATGGTCCTCAGAGGTGAGACGTTCATGTTGTGGATTCTTGGCCGGCTCCTTGTCTTTAATTATTAATGTGATGCTGTCTGCATGTGTGTGAATGTGGAATGAGCAGCAGTAAACCCAATACTATCTTATCTCTGTTTATAAAAACTACAGCATGGTGGATTTTTAAACATATTTACAGGCCCTCAGGTTTATTGATACAACAAACTGGAGTGTACAATGAGAACTGTTGAAATTCCCCTTATATTTTATGTATTCATACCACTTAAACTTCTACATTTTGTCTTGTTACAACCACAAACCTTCAGGTATTTTGTTGGGATCTTATGTGAGAGGCCATCACAAAGTAGTGCATAATTGTTGAAGTGGACAGGAAATGCCAGCTGTTCTATCTTTTTCTTTTCGTGATTATTTTTGTCAATTAATTTTTTTGCAATCACACGCATTGATTTTGTGGTGGTACTTTAGAATATTTCTATAAATATCTGAAATTTCTCAATATTTTTTCCCTATTAAACCTCTTCCAAAATCTACAAATAGAACCATAAGCATACAGCCAGAGCTAAAATGGAATGCTTTAGACTAAAGCATATGTGTTAGAATGGCCTAGTCAAAGTTTAAAACAAGTAAGATGGAGATTCTTTAGTGACACTTGAAAATTTATGTTCACAATTCAATTGAACTTGAACTAATTTAGCAAAAATTGGAAATGGTCTGTTTTTGGACATTAAAACTGTGTGGATGCATACCAAGAAGACATTCTGCTGTAATGGCAGTGAAAGAGGATTTCTACAAATGCTGAATACAAATCCATAGCACACTTTTCAGATTTAAAAAAAAAAAAAAATCACTGCAAAAACATAAAATGTCTCCAAGTATTTTTGATCTAGTTTCTAGTGCAAATATCTGAGTAAACTTGAAATAAAACAAAACTAACTTACAAGTATCTTTGTTTTATATCGATAAGTTATCAATATTGATGAAAAAATACTAGTTTCACTGGCAGATTGTTCACCTAGAACAAGATAATTTTTCCCTTGTTTTTAGTGAAATAATCTCCCAGTGGAACTAAAACTGGGTTGCTAGGTGACGGGCTGGGCTTGGCTGGCGTTGCTAGGTAACACGGCCAGTGGAACTAGCATGGGCGTCACTTTTAACACTGGAAAAATGTCTTGAAATAATCTGCCTGTGGAACTAATACTTTTTTTTTTGTTTTTATCAATATTAAAGATTATTTACTTTTATGTCTTTCTGAAAAGTTACTTGCAAATTATTTTGTCTTATATCAAGTGTACCAAGATATATGCACTAGAATTAAACTAAAATACTTGGTAATATTTTGCGTTTTTTCAATAAAAAGTATTTAAAAAAACATTTACACTTTCCTTCCACTGTCTAATGTTGCAGCTCCCACTAAATTACAAAAAGTTTGCTTTAACATGTGAAAATGTTTCTATATCTTCTATAATTGAGTTGCATGTTTGTGCATTATTCATATCACATACTACTGTGAGCATGGTCAGGTAAGCCGAACGCTGCCGTAGGCATGTGATCTTTGCATCGCTCTTTGCTCAGAGGTGCTAATGAATGATTCACACTCTGCTGCAGGCTGAATGTTGTCTTTTTTCCAGCGGTTCCCACACACACAGCTCCTTGTTGGGTCTCTCTATCTGCAATGCTGCTCCATCAACACACTGAATCATCTCAGCTCAAGACCGAACTAAGCACAGTCACTGTCCAAGAATGATAAACCACATCATACCGCAAGCTGCTGGATTGCTAAACCAACTAGATTGTTGTGACAAAAAGTGTGACCCCAACCAGCTGGCATGCTGCGTAGCTGCTTGACCTTCAATCTTCTGCAATAATCTGGAATTGAAGTGTTTTCTCGCTCAATAATTTTTACCCCATCAGCGAGGGGAAGTGAAATATCTCACTGCTGCCCAGGTTTTGACCTCATTCGGAGTCTCCTGTATGATCCACCTCTGGCAGACATCTAACTAGAAAAATGTACAGCTCTGATTTGAGCGTCGTATGACCTCTGAGCTGCACAATTACATTAATGTCCTCCAAACGCCTCCATATCTCACACTGAAGGATCTTCTCCTGATATCTGAAAGCTTGTTGAGAGTCTAGTGTTTACCAAAACTCTCTGCTTTGCAATTAAATTTATGTTTTAGCTTGTAGCTCAGAAGTTTGTCTGAAACGGAGCTAAATCTCAGGAAGAGGAAGCATTGAGTTTTAGGCTTATTTCAGGGATGCTTTTAAGAGTAAATAACAGTAATCTTTAGCTGGCATTTATTGTATAGTTTATCATTTATTGTGATTATTGTTGGTATAATCAATTCTAATTGATATTTGAAACGCCCCAAAACAGCTTTCACCACTTCTTGTTCAATGAAATTATCAATAACATACTAATAAATTACAATTTAGTGATGCAAATCGCACTCGTTTATGTGGCTGGTGTCCTAAAGAAGCACATTACAAATGGGAATGTTTTTCAAGTATTTGTGGGGTTATAATTGCTGTGTCACAGCTTTAAAGTTGCCTAAAAAACATGTAATAAATAGCTTATTTTCGCTTTTATTGTCCTTTACTCATTGTAGAGCGTTATGAGTTAAAAATATATATATTTTTAATACTAGATCTGATTTTAATACATTTTTGTTGTTTATTTCTCTCCTTCCTTTCTAAAAGAGAAATTACAAATGACAGAAAATATTTTTAAAAAGTTTCTTTTATTTCAATCATTCAGTATTACTTACTTACTATGAGAATATTTGTTTAATTACAAGAATACAGTTGTAAAAACGTAATTTCAATAGAGTGTAAAGATAGTCAGTTTGAGAGAGTTTTTGTTCTGGAGTTCTCATAAAATTACTACTTCATTGTTCTAATATTACAACTCTACCCACATATTATTTAAATTTTGTTGTATTACTTTATTCTCGTATTACGACTGTACATCACTTTATTTTCCTAAAAAAATATATATTTTTGTCTCATGCTTGTATTTTGTTGTAGAGTTGAAGCTTTTAAACATGCTTGTCAAACAAGATGGCCGCCTTGGGCTTGCTGACTTCACTCTGAACTATGAAAACCCAAGGAGCGCATTGGTGAAACAAAGTTCAGATTTTCCAAAAAAATTAAATCTTCATCAACCAAAAATTCGATTAATCGATTTAAAATCGATTTATCGCCCAGTCCTAACTTAGCTTCTGAAACATTTGAGGAAAAAAAACAACAAAATAACACTCATAGGTTACTGATTTAAAATGCATTACAAAAGTGTTCATATCCCTTAGACTTTTTCAGATTTTATCACATTACACCACAAACGTCAGTCTACTTTATTGGCATTTAATAATCATACTCATCATGATTATTAACCATAATCATGATGAGTATTAATGTGGCCAACCATCTCACATGAGACGTTTTAAACCTACTGATGTGTAAGTCTTCCTGTTAATATACTGTAATTTACACGAGTAAAATTATTATTTTTTTTCTTTTTCTGTTATGTTGTGTGGGCACCAAAACTGACTCCACCCCTGGGGCCCTTGTTCTGTTAAATCCGGCCCTGCTGCCTCTTAATTCATGCATTATTTTACGTTGAATTGTCACTTAAAATTCCAATAACTTATGTTGAAGTTTGTGGTTGATTTGGAAGAAAAGGCGCCGAAGAATAAACTACTACACCCAAGTGCTTTCTTAAAAACTCATTTTAATAATCTTTTCATCTGAATTTGGCACCCAAAGATGGCTCTAATTTGAGTTGATAAAATGCTGCTGTTTTTTTCCTGTTTTGTTTTCTGTTTGCTGATGGCCTCTGCTATTCACAGCAAGAGTAACCTGTGAGCTGATTTTCATTCTTTTGCACCAAAGGAGAGGCGTGTCCTCTCAGGTAGTCTGCACATTCACACGTCTCTGCACTGATCGCACATCAAGGCTCGCTCTTTGTCTGCTCTGGTTGGTACGCTGTCGTAGAGAGAACAAAGTAGAACTAAAATGCAGCGTGTGATACAGGGCTTTTTGTGATTTCACACAGAGGTTGAGTTTCATTTTATCCCACTGACATGTCTCCAGGCAAAAGCAATTTGAACATCTTCACTTTTATTGCCTTTCTCACCCCCAACATTCAGCAGAGATGGGATTTGCTGTGCTAATGGGGGGAATTACAAAGGATAACTTGGAAGTCGGTGGCAGAAAAAGACTAATTTTTCTGTTGTTTTTTTAAAAGTAACACTTAATTCTTATGAATTTCATAAAATGTGG
Source organism: Girardinus metallicus (assembly GCA_903067095.1). Lineage (NCBI taxonomy): Eukaryota > Metazoa > Chordata > Actinopteri > Cyprinodontiformes > Poeciliidae > Girardinus > Girardinus metallicus. The sequence goes on from CAEGAE010077701.1 coordinate 48,921, forward strand.
GAGTTTACTCCAGATTTGGTTTAGTGGGTGTGCAAACGAATGTGTAAACTGAGGCTATTAAATATTAATAATGTTCTGCTGCTTTTGCATAGTTTCCAAAAATATTCTTGATATCTAATAAGGATTGTTTTTCCTTTGCGTGTCTCTTTATTAATCCAACACAGATATTTCCACATACAAATTAAAAAAAAAAAACGTTCAAAACAAACCGAATGAATGAATCAATGAACTTGGCATTATTAATATTCTTTTTTTCACTGCCCACACTGAAAACACAAAGTTACACCAAGTACTTTTATTCTAGTTTCTACTGCAAACACCTTAGTACATTTGAAATAAGACAAAACTAACTTTCAAGTATCTTTTTGGCAAGACATGGGAGCTTGTTTTGAATCAATGATTCTTTAATATTGATTAAAAAAGAAGTGGCAGATTGTTTCGCTCATAACATGAGTATATTAGTGAAATAATCTGACAATGGAACTAGTACTTCTTCTCTAATCAATATTAGGGAATTATTCACTTAAAACAAGCTCCTATATCTTGCCAAAACGTTACTTGAAAGTTAGTTTTGTCTTATTTCAAGTGTACTAAGATGTTTAAACTAAAACTTAGACCAAAATACTTGGTAAGATTTTGTGTTTTTTACTGTGAATGTTTTAAATATTGGCTTTTTTCTAATTTTTCTCCTGATTCTGGTATAACTGGTAGATCGGAATAACATACCATAAATATATCAAAACATTCATTAATGTAGCAAATGAGTTACTTACGACCATTGTTACAATTATAATTACTGCTGTATGAAAACAAAGTCTCCCAATTGGTTCTGAGGGCATTTTATATAAAACGTTGTTTGGGGTTCAAACATGGAAATGGACGGATGAATAAATGAATGAATGGACAGATGTATGGATGAACAGATGGATCAATAATCCCTTGGAGAAATTAATTGTAATGTAAAATGAAAAGCAGTCAGACTCCATACTTTTCAAACTGCTTAAAGCTGATATGCCTGTAAATATCTAAAGGGCTTTAAAAAATAATCAGGACCTGACGTTTTGCTTCACAGATTTGTCTGTATTTATTAAATATGATGATGCTATTTACTGAAAGAACAACACACTCAGATCAGAGCTGTAATCAAGCCAAAACTGGACAAAAATAAATAAACATTTTGCATTTTTAAAAAATATATATTTTTTCTGTACATATGTTCTACTTCTAACTCCTCAAGTGGCTTTTAGCTTCACATGGTTAAAAAATATGTAATAAAATAAAATAAAATCTCCTACTGATCGCCTTTTTCTATATAATTATTAATCGGTTAATCCAAAAAATAATCAAAATATTAGCTGCATTGATGTCAAGTCGAGCAGAAAGGTCTGATCTTTTCACACGTTGATGTCAGAAATATGTTTTTTGCTACAAAATGATCAAGCGTTCACTAAAGTAAGGCAATAAAATATTTATTTACTTATTTAGAAAAGGAATTATGCTTTAATATATTTATAACTTTGTTTAAAAAAGGCTTAAATAAAAAATGGCAAACTGTTCCAATGTTTTTATCTGATAAATCGTCAGAACAATCAATAACTAAAATCATTGTTGGCTGCAGTGAGAGCTTAGTTTCTCTTTAAAAGTCGAGCCATCTGTTCTTTCTCCACTTTACCAAATTAGGTGTAATGCCGTTATAGAAATACTTCACTTCTGGCTCTGTTAAATATAGTTTGTTCTTGCCGTGTGAAGACGCAGAGAGCGCTCAACGCACTGACCACAAGACCACCACTTCCTGTTTGCTTAAGTTCACGTCTGATGAAAGATTATTTTCATTATCTCCTACTATGTTAACTTTAACACAATATTATATAAGCAATTTTGTTTTTTCTTTCTGATCACAGACGGTTTGCTTCTCTATCTGTCATATTTTCACAGTTTGTTGTTATTGCATGAAAGCAAAATGCTTTAAACTATCAGGAAAATATGTAAATTACATAAAATGTAACAGTTTTCAGTAGATATAAAATCACTTTCTACTTTATGAGGTTCGACTGCAGGTTAGTACCAATCAATCAGCCAATCACATGATGGCAACTCAAGTATTTTGGCATGAAGATGTTCGAATCGAAAATTCTGTGTTAGACTTTATCTGATCTAATCTGTGGCTGGAAATCAACCTATCAGCTTTTTTTCTTAATATTTCTAACAGCGTTTTTATTTTTTAGCACTGAACATTTTTTGTGTTTGATAGACAGCTTGATGTCTTTGGCTCACCGTATGAATGTTTTCTGCATGTTTATTCAAATAATGTCAGAAGAGTGATTTCATCCTGCTTATTCTCTATTCTTTTTTGTTTCTTACTTTTATAAATTGTGGAGTACTTATTACTTTAGACCAATATTCAGCCTTATACTTTTAATAACGAGGCAACATAGAGAGAAACTCCTGTTAGTTTACTTAGCAACGTAGAACAAGAATCAAACACTGTTCATATCTAGAACTCACTTTTAGAAATATTGGAGTACTCAATATTTTAGACCACCGTTTAGCTTTACACTTTTTAGTTTATTACTTTTAAAAACAAATATGCTGAAGTTTCCAGTTGTAACTTGAGAATATGTGGAAAACATTCAAAGGGTTCAAAAGTAAGCAATCATTTCTACAATTAGCAAAATATTGAAGCATATATATAATATACATAGTTGGATTGTAGCATCAAAGGTGGTGTGGATGTAGACACAATTTTATATAAACTACAAACACTTACACTTAAAATCCTCCTTCCAAACACACTGAGCTCATGTTGGTCTTTTGAAGCAAGTTTTCTGGGTTCCCCCCAGAAAACTTGCTAAGCCCGGTGGTCCTTTAAACACGCGGTCCACCGTGTTTTTGTATTAAAAATGTTAAGTAGGCAGGAAATGTAAAAATATTACTGGATAATTATATGTTATGGGAAAACATCTCTAGTGAAATTTAAACCCACAACTAGTCTTAAAAACAACTAATCAAAAAATACAGGGTTAAGGTTGATAAAATGAATATCTATTATTTACACTTCTGTTTAATCCAAATTAAGTCAGCGGCTCCGTCAGGCCTCCAGGGCTTCAGGGCCCCATGAGTGCTAATATTTCAACACAGACCACAGATACATAAATGTAACATTTATTTATTGAGATTATCAATGCTGCTAAAGTTGATTGAATGGTTTCAGCATACATAGATTAAAAGACATTCAGTTGTTTAACATTTAAATGTAAGATTTGAAGGAGCCGGCAAGTTTACTTTGTAAAACTTCAAAGAACAATATTCATTTTGTTTTGTTAGCATAGCAACAATCTGATGCTGTGAGTTTAATCTTTGAGTCTGAGCTCTGTTTGTTCACAAATACAAATTAGTGAACTGCAATTATAATTTACTGCTTTTTAGGTTGGCCAATTAAACTACTCCCCCTCTTCCAGATTTCACCAAGTCTAACACAGAAGCTGTTAGAGGTGCTGATGTTTTTAGCAGCACTAGGGGCCCCTAAGTCAAATTCTGCTCAAGGCCTCATACAGCCTTGGACTGGCCCTGCATGATCAGTAAAATCCGCTGCACTGCGCAGCGGCCAACAAACGGGAGATTTAATTTAATGCTGCTAATGTAGCTAATGTAGCTTTAGTAGCTCTTCCATTTCGTGTCTGTTGAGTTTTTAATAAGAGTCACAGAAAATGTTTTGGTTGCTCGAGTTTATGGGACGAGATTTTCAGATATCCGCGCGGTTTAACTCTGTCTGACTATTTGGTATGGTTTGATGCTTCGTGTAACCGGAATAATAGTAATAAAATAATATAAAACCAGCGTGATGTGCGACTTCGAGGCGAGCGCGAAAGCTCCTCACCGGGCTGAACCTGCATGCTGAGGTTAGCGCTGGTCCGTTGACCACTAACGGTGCGACCAACCAGGACCACAGACATAAACTTTACAGCATAAACAGAAACGCTTAGAGCAACAGAGACGCTTGCAATCCAGCTTAAAAAAAAAAACGAAATTGTAAAATTTTACTATTATTCATTTTCTAGTAATAATTAGAACACTTAGCCTGGCGGGGGGGCTAGTAAAGCATGGCGGACCGCCAGGCTTATAATACACTGGGGGAAACCCTGCAGTTAAAGCTGCAATAAGTAACTCTTATAGAGAATTTATTTTACATATTTGTTAAAACTGTCACCATTTCCTAACATTATAACATGAGACAGATAATGTGTGAAAAGATCGACCTCTTCCAGCTACTCATTGAGCTACTGCTGCTGTCTAAAGAAACGCAACGCTACCGATCACAAACAGCTGATCAGAGCCTCGAGGAGGGTCTTAGCGCTGTCAATCATCCCCATGTACTCGCTGTTAAATGTGCTGATGGCGGAGAAACAAATTACCGTTATAGGAAATCTGTTTATCTGCCATCATCTGTGGCCATGCTAACTAGCCTTAGCATTCACAACATGCTATACTAGCTGCAATGTAACAGAAAGGAAGTGGGATGAGGGAAAGAGGAGACGAGCAGTGCCACATTAGATTGTGATTGATAGTGCTAATAACCGCCTCCTCGCTCTGATTGGTTGTTTCTAGCATTGGGAGATCAATTTTTTCACAGATTATCTGTTTCATACCAAACTGCCATGACATAGTAAGAGTTTCAAAAGATATGTTCAAAAATATATTTTTATAAACTCTGCACACTGCAACTTTGATAAAAACATTTTCAGTTTTTGTTATTTTGTTAGTTTTAGTTAACTTTAATAACTTTGATAGTAAGCTGCCCCAGTGATCGTAGAAAATATATTTTGGAAAATGGGCGCATAATAGATCTAGATCATCAAACCGATTAATTTAAATGCTCAGAATGCCTTTTTCATATTTTAAAGGGAGAGAGCATTTATCTCTCTCATGCTGATTTTAATCACCTGCTTGGCCTTTATTGTTTGGTCAAAGTCTAAAGTGAAGGCATACCTGTCTGATTGTTTACTTACACCTCCAGCACTCCTCTGCTGGTGGAACCTGTCGATCGTCTTTCAGCCCGTTCTAGGTGTGGCCTCCGTGTTGGTCGTTTCTGCTCTTCCCTCCCCCCCCTCAGCCCTCATCCAATCCCCGCCATCAAGCACAACTCACCTGAAACCATTTGCATGCTCCTTGCTGATTGGCCAGGTGAAGGCCCTGTGCCTCAGGCCGTCTCTACCAATGGCGACGGCGCTGCGTGACTCATAGGGAGAGGACAAGTTGCTTCACTACACTTCTGCTTTTTTTCCTGTTTCAAACAGCAGCCATTGCATTGTCGTGTTTTTCCCCCCTCCTGTGTAATTTTTTTTGTTTTGTCAGTGTGAGGAAGAGGTGTGGGTCTGGCCACTCCACGGCTTTAGGCACCTTTCCCCCTCATCTGAATACGTCTTGGATTATTCCCAGTTTCACCTTCTTGTTGTCTCTTTTTTCTTCCAATGGTCAGTGCGATCGACTCTTGTTCGATCGCTATAATGGATCCTGTCATCCGAATCCAGTGTCTTTGAGGTCAGTTATGAACAACTCTCATGTAAACTTCTCGCTTAGTTTGATAACTGAAGCCGTTTTGGTCGTGATGTTTGAAGCCAATCTTCAGAAATTGATCAACGTTTTTATAAATTTAACATTTGATTGTCATATTTGAGTTTAAATTGGGTGTATATTTGGTAACAGTCCCATTAAAAACAGAAAAGAAGTTAATTTGACACCTGACTTTATGACATTTTTCAGCTACACACCTTGTCCTGTCAAAGGTCTCTCAGGAGCTTTAACAAGTTATTCCAGTTCAACTGAAGAACCTCTCATTTTTTCCACGCTTACTTCTGCTTCACATCTTAACCATGGAAAAAGTGACACAAATTTCACTGTTTTATGATCAATGTGGTTTACATTAAACCTAAGCTGCTTTACAGAGACTGTGTTTTTGAACTTTATCTTATAATAAGGGTTTCAAGCTTTTATGTTTTTGTTTTTGCACGTTGTTTTCAGAAACTCTTGCCTCGATCTTTAACTGATATGCTTGTCTCTTGCATTTCTTTTACAAATTGTTGCCTTATAAGGGTTGTTGAAGTAAGGGCGGGAACAGAGTTTTGCAAGCCCCTGGACCAAATCCACATCTATTTTTCATGGTGTGTTAATCAGTAATTAATGGCCAAATTGATTTTAGTCTGTCGCTGGCGTCCGCTGTCCTCTAGGTGAACGTCAGAAAAGCGACTTTTGTGTGGCGGTTTTTGCCTCCAGCGGTTCTTTATGTGTAAAGTCAGTCACGCACTGCTTCATGCATCAAATCTTAAGTTCATCAGAACAGAATGTCACTCTTTTTGTAACGTGGAAGGATGTCTTTTTGTGCTCATTGGAAAGTTTAAACTTTAGTCGTTCGCTTCCTCTTTTCTGCACATAAAGATGACCTCCTCCTAATCTGTGTTTTTACGTTTACCCTCCTTTGAACCAAATGATTCTGCTTAACGTTTTTGAGAAGCTGTTTCTAAAAGTTGCTCCGAGCAGCAGAGATAAAAGCTTGCTTCCTGTTTCACCAGAAACCCAGTCTGCACTTTGGGGACCACAAAAAACACAGTGTGCTTGCTGGAGTACTGCATAAACGCACTTGCAACCTGAGGTGCATTCACACCCAATTCAGTTGGAGGTGAAGCTGCTCAACTTTGGTTAAACATATTGAAAAACACTGAATTATTATTATTCATTATCATTTTTATGAAAAAGTTAGCTGAAATACAGCTCTGGAAAAATATAGGAGACCACTTAAAGTTATCAGTTTCTTTGATTTTACTTAGCTATATGTTTGAGTAAAATGAACATTGTTCTTTTATTCTATGAACTACTGACAACATGTCTCTGAAATTCCAAGTAAAAATGTTGTATTTATTTGCAGAAAATAAGAAATGGTCAAAATAACGAAAAAGAAAACAAGTTAATGTTCATTTAGAAACAGCAATACTAATGTTTTAACTCAGGAAGAGTTCAGAAATCAGTATTTGGTGGAATAACCATGAGGTTTTCAGTGAAGTGCTCTCTTAATTTTTTTTTTTATCTGCAGCTTAGGGCTTTTTCAACTAGGAGAGAGAGGAAGTATTTATTCTATGTATTTATTCTCACACCCTTTAGCATTTGTGTGTGATTGACTCTGCTGTTGACCTGGTCTGACTTTGCATTTGTCCTATATTTCTCCTCTTTTCTCACCCTGATTTGTATTGTAAATGAGGCCTTCGTGCCTCACAGTATGCCCTCAGACTAGCTGCTGTTTTGCGACACTGTGTGAATCTCATTTGGGGGCTGATGAGGAGCAGAAAGAAGGCAGAGGACAGGATGGCAGTTTCATGTTGGCTCTTCTTTCAATACGAAGTCAACAAGTTTAGCCTGTAATTAGATCGTTAGGGCTTGGGCAAGAGGACCGGGACGTTGCAAGAGGAGGACGAGAGGAGGCGGGTTTTGCTGCGTTACTACAGTTTCAGTGTTTTGAGATATGTAAAAATGGAGGGATTATTGTGTTTCATGTTCCAGGCAGAAACTCTGAAAAAAATAAACAGTGTTTGTGATCAGGTAGGACAAACATCAGCTGTGATAAGTGCATGCAAACTATACATCCAACCTGTAAGAAACGTGTAAACAAGCCTTCATTGCATGTGTTTTAAAACTGAGGTTCTGTTAGAAGCTTATAAGCAGTCAGTATCTTACCTGTAGTAGATAACGCGCTCTGCGTTTTCATTCAGTATAAATAAATGTTGGTTGGACTCACAAAACCTATATTTCTACATTATAAATGCTATTTAACATTTAACATTTCAACACAACATCATTTTTCCATTTAGACATTATTTTTATGGAAAACAGCTTTTTTTTTTTTTTTTTTTAATAGAAATTGAGGTATTGGGTTGTGTGAGCTTCCTCTGTGAAACACTTACTGAATGTGCTCTAAGATGGGACGTGTCAAACTGGAGGTCCGTGGGCCAGATCTGGCCCGCCAAAGCTATTTATGTGGCCATCAAGATTCCAGAGGGCCACTTAAATAGAATGTCAAGATAACAGTTGTGTGCTAGAATATTATTTTATTAGTCGAATCAGTCATAAAAGTACTTCTGAAATCTGTAGTATTTCAGGGTTTCCTCTAAAAATCTAGCTAAGCCTGGTGGTAGGGGCGCTACGCCAGTCCACCAGTTCCCCACCATGTTTTTTTTTTTTTTTTTGTTAAAAATTTTTAAAAGTTGACAGAAAATTTTGGAAGTGAAACATCAACAATAGATAATTGTCTGCTGAAGATTACTAATGTTTCATTCTATACAAACCTAGCTTAACCCGTCTTTTCTATTTCTGTTACTGGTGTATTAAAAAAATAATTTAGAGTAAAGAAACAATGCTTAGCCTGCTGTGACTGTTTTAGAGTAACTGTCTCACAATGAAGGAAGGTAAGGAAAAAATGGTTGATTTAAGTGAATGCTATATTATTGACTTTTCCACTACCTTACTTTTTTTTATCAGAGAATCTAACAGGAAGACCATTGGTGGCACACCGACTCCAACCTATGTGTCCTGTGTAAATAATCACTGGCTTCCCTGTAAAAATATAAATCCTACAGCAGCGACTGTGTGAAGGTTTAAAGCTGTTTGAAGACCGTAGCAGTTCACCTGCTTGGACAAGCTATTAGCTTCTGGCATCAATTAGTCTGGATTTATACTACATGAAGAAATTTATCTACTGCAGGTAACCACTTAGATTTTAACAGGAACTCATCATCCCTCATAATCCCTTTAAGGCATGAAATAAATCTGGACTGTCTGGTCCTGCGACATTAGAAATAATGTCATGAGGAGATTTTAGGTTGCTAGTTTTGAGGACCTCAAGCTCTCCGGATATTTCTATAGTAGATTTTCCTGGTAGAATAATCTATAATTTATGTGAATACTACCATTGTATACACATAAAATATACTTTTATTTAATACAGTGTGCAGCAACGTGTGGGGGAGGGGCTCCTAATCTTCATATCAAATCTGTAGAAACTGTATTTCAGAAAACATTAGGCTATTTTATTTTGAGTTTCAAAATAATGGTAGCTGATGATGCTCTTTTAAAGCTTACATCTTGAACTGTGAATTTATCTTTATTGAAAGTGAGTAGGTGTGTTCAGCAACATCTAGGGGAGGGGCAGCTCTGCTTTTATTCTGGGTAGTCTACAGATTCTTAGAAAATATGGTAACTTTTACTGAGAACTTGTTAAAAGGAGTAGGAACAACCTGTCAGAGTATTTTCCCACAACGTTTAGAAACCTCTGATACCATTGGCCGCCACCCAACCCAATATCTGTTGCCATGTAGGGATGTTTCACGGTTCTGTCTAAATGGTAGACTGGTGTTAAGTGTCGTTCTAACATCCATTCATTTAGAATATTGAGTTGGAGGCGAGAAGTTTTCATGCCTTTTGGTTACATTTGTCTTAGGCTGATCCGCTAAATAAAACTACCACAATAAATCATTTCCACTCTAGTGAAGTCTGGGCAGCCATAATAGGTTGTTTATGGCCAGTTTTACAAGTTTTCAAAATCTCTTACTTGCTGTCAGGTGACCAGTAGTCACAGCATATCTGCCCCGTAATTGAGGCAGATTCAGGAAACCATCAGACTCATAGTGAAACTGTTTTATTTCCCTAGAGTGCCTTATTTTTGGTCAACATAGATGGAAAATATTAACATGAAAAAGTGTAACTGTTTTGCATGTTTCTTTAGAAGTTATAATCTCTGCCTGAAATGGATTTTGACTTAACGGTCGGAGAACTTGTAATGGGAAGTTTAATTCCTGTTAAAAAAAAAAAAAAAAAGAAATCTGGGTGGGGAAAGTTAATGTTTAACTTTCTCTTCTGCTTTAGCAGCTACTGTGCCTCTGAGCAAGGCACATTCTGTATCCAGTTGTGCATTTGAGCAGTAGGTACTGAGAGAAGGCCTCCCTTGATAAATAAAATTAAATTGATTGCGCAATGGTATCTCCGTGTTGCAACCCTCTCATACTTGGAGCATGCTGGGACTGGCTGGCCTTTTCTCAGTAATACACAGCTGTGATCATCAAATCTGAAGAATGTTTTTATGAAGACACACCTGAGAAATGCAGAGTATTTAGATTTCAATCTAAATACTCTGAAATTTTTTCCTTCAGAATTTTAATGGCTGTTATTTAATAGTCTATATTTTTTTCCTCCATCTTCAATAAATCTGAACTGAACTGGGATCGACGGCTGAGATTTATCCTGTTGTTACAGATTTTCTATGTTCTTAATTGAGTTGCAGAGGTCAATACAGTTATTTATTAAATCCCTAAATTTTTTATTAGGAAATGTATCCATTGTGTAATTTATACCTTCAGTAGGGTGACACAAAATAAATACCATAACAATGGTTTTGTGTCTATTTTAAGATTATGCTATAAAGCTGTTAAATCAATAGACTCCACAACACAGAGCAAGCTAACTTTTTAGCTAGCTCCCATCTGACTCAAGCGATTGTTTACTATTCACAAAAAAATAATTGTGTTATTGAGCAAAGGTCGGACAAAAACCTCAATCTAATTTGGCTAAAATCCTATAAAATCCTTTTGTCCAAAAAAGAGAGACAATGTATGATGATGACGCTTATTACCGGTTTTAAAAACGTTTAGCGATTAGCATAGCTAGCGCTGTTAGCATTGCTAGCTGTTATAGCAGCCTCTATGTTAATCTCTTTGGTTGTAAAATGTGAGAAACTTCCAACAGGCTGCTGGCATTTCCAGATCATGTGCGCTTCTTGACAGATGGATGTTAAAAGTACAAAATTAAATAAAATGAACATGTTTCTGTGTCCCAGCTGTTGCTTTTTTTGCTTCTCTGTTGAACTCTTGGAGTTGTTATTGTGACAACAACTTGCAGTTCTCCTAAAAAAATTTTTCCCGAAACACATCATCAACATTTATTCTTTCCTCATTTCTAACACTGAAACATCTGCCGCTGAGCAGTGGAGTACTCTCTGTATTAAACAGAGAACTGTAATTTAAAGATCACTACGTATAAATCTATCCACCCCAGGAATTACCTCATTATCAAGTGTGATATTTATACTAGATTGGATGGGCCACATCTCTATTTGTAGTGTAATAAAAGCAGACTCCTTTCTTTACTCCTAGAGTGTACTGACCTTATTCTATTACAGATCATAAACTTCTTTCTTTATCTGTCTCGGATTTTCCCTTTTGCTATAGTGAAGATGTTTAGATAAAGATTTGACTGTTCACATTAATATAAAGCCATCAATAACTAAAAATTAAGCTTGTTAGCTGAACTTGTTGGGTTTTTTCATCTCCTAGGCTGAAGACATCGGTCAGGCTGAAACTCAGAGAGGTTTTGTGATTTTAGATGAAAAGAGGGTCAAAATGCCCATAAATGAGATATATGAGGCATTGTGACACACCTTTTTATGACGTGTTGTGGTTATGTAATGCTTCTGTGAGAGCAAAGTCTTCCAACATGGCTGCAATCGTAACCCTGAAAGTAATCTAAGGTATTTAGGTACAGTTATGTGAAACGTTAAATTAGGTATTGTATAATCCTAGTCTTAATCAAAGGCATTTACTCGGAATAATGTTTCAGCCAAGTGAAGGATCCTGTCAGACACTAGGTTGAAAAATAAAAACAGTTTTCATTTTAGTTGAGGTGCAAACCAGACAGTAAAAACCACAAAACAGACAGTTTTCCATACCTTTTTAATTTTATACCTCATGTCATCAACTTGGAGGTCATATATGTTTATCTACTATGATTTGTTTACAGCGTCTGCGTGGGTGAAGGCAGCTTTGAGACGCAGGTTTATTTCATCCCAGATAAAAGCAACATGCAGAGCATCATAAAAAATTTCCATTACAGATCTCTGTTCAACTCTGTCTTCAAGCGAGTCCTTTGCTGCTGCACTGGTTGTAGAAATATGATGTATTTATGCCTTTATGCTTGCTTTTCTGAAGTGGCCTGAAAACACATCCATGGCGCACTGTTGTTCTTTCCAATTATGTGGTTCCACCCTGCGTGAGGTAACGTCATGCAGAAATCCACTCCCCTGTGCGAGATGTGTGTGAACATAAAACTGACTTATTAGGACTGAAATAGGTTTTATCTTGTGCTGATTTAAACAATGTGTGGTACAGAACGATCTGTTTTGATCTAAGCACAGAGGGAAATTGATTTCCCACATGTTTTCCAGACATTCTTGTCCCAGACATCCAGCTGCAGTGATGTCTGTCTGCAAGCATCAGCAGCAGATTCTCATATGGAAAACCTCACGGCTCCAAACTGTGTATTTATCAATTAAATGTTTATCTTTACGCTCAACTTTAAGTACTCATTTTTTAACAAGACTTGCCTCTAAAACTATAACAATGTGCGTGACTTGGAAATGTTTCACTTAGTTTGAAGTTTCTCTGCAGTTATACTTAAAGAGGACAGTTCTTCTTTTTGATGTGAATGCATGAACACCATGGCTTTAAATAACTCCTGCATGAGTATTTGCCTGTAAACTTTCATGCACAGCCTTGGTGTCAGTGCTTTCATGCTGCATTTTAAATAAGTCCCTTTTGCACGCAGTAGTCATTTTTTTGGGAAAATGCACATAAAAACAAAGCCACATATAAATTGTACATGCTGAAAACTGTCCTGCATTTTATTTCCAGTTACATTCTGCAGAACTTATGATGTTTTCTTTTACATTTTTCTGAGAAAGGATAAGTTGTGATGTTGTAAAGCAGAATAACATTATGTTGATTTTTTTTTTTAGCTTCTTACTTATTATGGGGCAGTAGAAATAAAGTTTCATGCTATTAAAAATTTACTTATTTTTGTGAAGTTTCTAAAATAATACACGATTTTTATAGTTATCATTGTTGCTATGTTGGCTTTCACACATAGGCTAAATAAAAAAATGTAGATGAACCAAATTTGGTAGAAGCATTTAGCATGGTGTGCTTTTTATAGCGTGACACCAGTTTAAAAGATGTGTGGCTTTTAAACAGCATTATCTTTTCTTTCCGAACGATGACTGTCAATGTTTTTCATGACCAACAATATTCCAAACTGACAAACTTGTCTTTTTTTTTTTTTTTTTTTTGAGAGTAAAGCTGGACAATAAATCAATAACATTATATATTGTGATAGACGCATGATCAATAGAAGTAAATAATACATCTGATGGAATATTCAATATATGCAATATTGACTGAACTCTTGAGTCAGAACCGCACAGCATTCTGGGAGATGTAGGCTTTAGAGGAAAGGCTTTATCTGCTCAACGTCTCACAGCTAGCTAATCAAAGTTGGGGGAATTAACTAACTCACTCACTCGCTCTGTGGTTACCTAGCAACTCACTTACTCTTTGGTTACCTAGCAACACCCTGTTAAGTTACTTCCGCAGCAGCGGTTTAAGGTTTTCCTCCAACTGCTTAAGAATAAAAATACAACATCGCGTAATGAAAAATATTGATAGAACAGAAAAGATCACGCCACCAGTTCGATAGTACAAATTTGTTGTTTTTGTACTGAAAACAAACACAACAAATCAATAATTGCTGATACTGACAGACATGAAACACTTGCAATGTGATAAGTTTTTCAGCCATATCGTCCTGCCCTGTTTGAAGGAAAACAGCAGCAGCAACAAAAGGGGAGTAAACAGCAATCATTCCAACGCTTTGTCTGGTACCTCTCTGAAAGGACTTCAATGTGTAGAACACAAAACTTTAGCAGTACACCTTGACACCGCCAATTAACCCACACTTACCTGAAAGTTTTACTAATTAGTTTTTGTGACTCCAGTTGGTAACTGGGATTTCCTGTACTGGTAGAAGCAGTTTGAGGCCCACCTGCTCTCTCTTTCCCGTACTGCAGGACCTGCTTTACAGCCCTTTCCCTCTGTGTGTTCCCAAGCAACAGCCACTCCTTGTTTACCTTTGCGTTTTTGCATTGTGATTCTCATCAGGATAACAGAACCCCGGCCCCTCTGGAGACCGACTGTCGGGCCTCTTTATTCAAAGTAGCACCAGAGGATAAACTGATTCCTTACTTATGTCCGTCTTCCTGAAAACTGTCACGTTTGGTTGAACTCATGTCCTTATCTTTTGCCTCTGCTTCTCGTGTAATTATTGTACATCCTTAATATGGTGGAACAATACTGCAGTGTAAATATTTTGTTATATGAACCCCGCTCAGCACTTCTGTGTCTAAACAGGTAGTTTATTGTCCTCATCTCCTGCACCCACGCTGCACCTTCCTCATTGGCTGACAATCATAAACAAGTATATTTCATAAAGCTCTCTCAAATATTGACCTACCCAGGCAGACTGTCCTTCTGCTTCCTGCTCACGTCCCAAACACTTCTCCATATAAGTAATATAAACCATTGTTTGATGTGTGCGGGATTAAGTTTGTTGGCATACAGACCAAGCTGTAGAAAACATTTAAAGCTGCAATATGTAACTTTTACAAAGAATGTTGACAGTTTGCTATGAAACAGATAATCTGCGAAAAGATCGATCTCCTCCACTTCTTCTCTGAGCTGATCTTGCCGTGTGAAGAAATGCAGTGCTCCCGACCAAAAAGAACCAATCAGAGGGTCTTAGCGCTGCCAATCAATCTCATGTACTTGCTGCTAAATGTGCTAATGGCGGAGAAACAACTTACAGCTCCAGGAAAAGCGTTTATCTGCCGTCATTGGTGGCCATGCTGACTAGCCTTAGCATTCACAACATGCTGTATGATCTGCAGCGCCACATGAGATTGTGATTGACAGCGCTAAGACCCGCCTCCTGGCTCTGATTGATTGATTCTAGTTACCGCTGGGAGAAGGCAGAGGAGCTTGACTTTTCAGACCCTATGTCTCATACCAAACTGTCTCGATGTAGTGACAGTTTCAACAAATATGTAAAAAAATATCTATTATTAAAGTTACGTTCATCGTCAGACATTTTATCTCGGGTTTGAATTGTTTTTAAATTGACAGTACAGACAAACTGTTTATCTGTATTTTTCGGCCATGCTAACTAGCCTAGCATTCACAACAGGCTATGCTAGCTGCAACGCCACTCCAGATTGTGATTGAGAGCACCAAGACCCGTCTCTGGGCTCTGATTGGTTGTTTCTAGTTAGCGCTGGGAGAAGGCAGAGGGTCTCAATTTTTTCACAGATTATCTGTCTTATTCCAAACTGTTATGATACAGTGACAGTTTTATCGAATATGTAAAAAATACAGTTTCATAAAAGTTACCTACTGCAGCTTCAAACCAGGCGCGAGTGCTTGAATTAGAAGTAACATCGTAATACATAAAGAATGCAACCCTCACGGTCATTAGTTTGAGTCACATTGCTGTGCGAGTTTTTCCTCTGCTAGTGTTTAAAATATGCACCTGGTATCTCAAAATGCAGTGACTCCGCACTTCTGTGCTCAGATCCTGGAACGGGTCACATTTACTGGCTTCAAGATTAGATAGAAATGTTGGAGAGTGACACCTTACACCACACTGACCCAGTATCCAATTGTGTGAAATCAGATAAGACTTAAGCCTGGGAGGGGAGCTGAGCTGTCTCAGAGCGAGTGGGTCTATCTGTAAGGCTTCACCAGTGGTCATACGGGAAGCTCTGATTAAGTTATTGTAATTTCTTAATCCGAAACATGAGCTGCAGAAGTCTTAAGAACAGCTCTGCAGAAGGTGTAAACGGCTGTGTTTAACTTTTCAACTAGTCCTGGCCAGAGTGAGATCCTGAGTGTCTGATAACCTTCGGTAAAAATGCATTTTAGAGGCATTTACGCAAGTAAAGTAAAACAAAAAATTATTACATTATATGGCTATATAGAAAAAAAATATATTATTTTGCGGTTTTGTGTCCATTGTTATTATGATACATAAATGCGGACATGGAACTGTCAATGTCTTACAGGACTGAAAATATATCCAAAAAGCCAAAAAAAGAGGCTTTTTCCAACAATCAGTGTGCAGCAATAGGTGGGAGAGGGGCAATATTACTTTATAATCCACATAACAAGAGATATTTTCATTCACTCTGGCACTTTTATTAAAAGACAGAATATATTAGTGATAAAACAAATTTTTAAAACCATTGTGTACTACTTGTTTTGCTAACAACTCTCTGCTTAAACATTATATAATAGTTGTAAATATTTACAGCAGTCTAAATGTGTAATAATTTTACAACTTGCAACCCAAATGTGATTTGACTTCCAGAGATATAAATATCGTTGCAGCCCGATGTACCTCCTTCATGCCTGTGGGGAAGAACAGCAAACAGTCGTTTCCAGAATGCCAGGCTGCTATTGTCGGAAAAGCCTGACACATAAAACAGAAATCATCATTGTTCCCCTGCCTGCTCGCTCTCTGCTCTGTTCCCTGTTAGATATTTCTGCATACCTGACTGTGGGTGGACACATGCGCCTGCGTGTGTCCGGACCTGTTCGGTATGCGCAGCCGGGTCCCCCATCCAGCCTCGACTCCGACTTGGAGCACTGAGACTCCTGCGCTCTATCTGAGCACATACCTCAAAGTATACTGTTAACACATCATCGTATGGAAATTGTCCTGGCAAAGTTCAAACTGTAGACAAACTACAAATCGATTTCTGTCCATTCAAGGTAACAAGCTGTTGTGTTGTAGTGGATGTTCCCATTTTGAGGTAAACGAGGGATGTTGCCTTTTTCACCTTTTTTGTTCAGGTTTAGAGAGTGCCGCAGGTATTTTTCTGGGTATTGTGTCCTCTCTTCCCAGCACCCAGCGATGGCCCTGTGCTGTAACATGTTGGTATTGGTATGAATGTAAACACTTTGAGCTCCAGCTGTCACCGATCTAATCTAATGTGCTTGAGACTGAAAAAAATCATGCTTTAGTCTGTTTTTATCTTTAATTGGATATTTGGTCAAGTTTTCTAAGGGAAAATGAGAATTTTCCGTCTCTTTTTAAGCCTCAGGCAGTTGCCGCTCGACAGCCAAACAGCAGCAGAGGGAAGAGAGTGTAAGCTGGGCAGTAAAAAGCAACCAACACTCATGTACTGACTTGCATGTTTTTTATTCACTTGTAAAAATGGAGTGACTAGCAACGTAGATGCTATCAAACATGCTACTTTTTGAGTTGAGTAACGCAGAAAGAAAGACTGTAATTGAGCCGAAGCAATGCTGTTATGCTTGGAGTAAAGGGTTTTTCAAAGTACTGAATAATGCATATGTTGCTTTGGTTGGTGATTTTACCACTTTGTCATTTCATACCTTTTAAATTCTGGTTATTTTGGATTTTCTGATACAAAACTAAGGCTTTTATTTTCTTTTTTCTACTGATTGGCTTGGAGATATATTATATCTATGTCTTCTGTACAGACATGTCGATTCCCAGTTATAATTTTAACCAGCAAAAGGTCACTTCCAGTCATTTTTGTTTGATGTAGAGTTATAATTGTTGATATTTCCAAGAGTCAAGTGGTTCAGATGTGGGATTAGAGCAAAAATATTCGGGAATGGAGCGTAATGCAAAGTTTTCGTTTGATATCACACAGATGAATTTTGTTACAAATAAGTTTTGATAGTTTTTATGGGTCATTTATATCCAATTTGTGGAAACAATAAAGTATAAGAAAAATACACCAATGTACGATTTAAGTAAATTGAAACAAACTGGTTGAAAAATTATTAAATCAAGGTATGAAATAGTAGCACCAAAGATTAGTGGATATAACATGTAGGCATTATTGATGCAAACTCTACGAACCAATGGCGCATTTAGCCAACTGAATCGACTTTCACTGACTTCTGAATTAGAGACTAATATGCTAATGTTTATGGAGACGAGAGGGAAAAAATGGAAGAAGAAAATTTGGGTCAGGAGTACTATCTTTGTGTTTTTATATATTACTATTTTGCCCCTTATGTTGATTTAACGTCTGTTTAAAGAAAAGAGACGAATTTATACCCATGTATCCTAATAATGGCAGATTTGTTTTACTTCATTAAAGTGTTTCAATTTTGATTATTCTAAAATATGATTAAACCAACTGTGCCTGCATTAACTGCTTATCTTTACTAAAGAGTAAAAGCCAAATAGAGGAAATAATTTCTTCTAAATTACAATTAAAATTGGTACAGAAGATCATCTGGTGGGTACAAACTGATGGCTAATTTAATGGACCATTTAGGTACAAAATGGCAAAATAAGCAGCACCTAACCCGAGCAATACGCTTATTTTTTGTGGGAATTGTGTTTGAAATTTATTTTGCTCCTTTTGCCATTTTGTATCTTTGCAATTTGTTGTACCCAACATTTTCAGGCACAATGTGGTGCCAGCCACAGGATGTTTCTTACCGACTTTGTATCAAGATGAACCCGGCGAAGGGAACATTTCGTACCTGCTTATATAGACAACTTAAATTGCAACTGTAATATTGGACATTATTGATACTATATTTAGCCTCTTTTTCCACAATGAAGCCTTTGATAACCAAAAGTTGTTTTTATCCAATCAAATAGACGATGGTGAACCAGCCATGTTGCATAACTAATCTGCAGTGACTTGTTTTTTTGTATTTAACGTTGCATCACTCATAGCAGATTACTTCAGCTTTAAGGATGTGCCATCACCTCTGCTGATGTGTCCTTAAGTGTTAATCAGAGAGGTCTATCTGCACTTACTCATGCAGATAATCCTCACTCCAATCCTGAAATAAAACATCCAGATCCTGTGATGAACGTGCAGCAGCTGTCTGGACATCAGCAGCAGCAGCAGCAGCAGCAGCTCATCACGATGTGATGTTTTAACACCACAGTTGTCTTTTCTGAAACCTTTCTGCAATTTCCTGTCCCGTTTTCACAACTTTTCGCAGTTCTTCCTATCTGTGACATGTGGCCTGTTGCCACATTACAGAAATAGGTTGGTGGGGGTAGTTTTGACTCTGATGTTTTTCACAGCATGGACTTAATCGACGGCTAAATTCGATGACACTTGTTGGGTTTTAACTGAAGCATTGGTTGGGTTTTTACACATTTCAAAACCACAATTTAAGTTTTATTTATAGAGTTTTTGAAGGACTTGGAAGTAATTCAGCAGTTGCACACACCCTGTGTTTGTGTGTTGGTTTACCTGTCGCATTTTGACATACGAGAAAGCCCTGATGACAGGAACTTGGTAGTTCGTTCTCAGAATTCGCATGAAACTGACTCAGAGCCAAGATAGGGATGTGAGCATGTACAAATGGTTTGGGGTTTAGCTGTGCTGTTAGTTTCTACCTATAGTGTCATCCATGTGGGCAGATGTCATCTTTTAATTAAAAACGTTGAGATCTTTCAGAATACGTCACTGTCAAGAGTTTAAAATCCAACATTTCTTGCTAATCAGAGCAAAGTTTTGCTATTTTACACCCAAATGTTGTGACTTTTAACGAAACAACCTTTGATTTATTTTTAAGAAAGCGCCACCATTTGCATGTTCTACGTCACCACTGCAGATAAATCTAGCAGCTATATGATTCATGTAGGAAGTGCTTTATGTCTGGTAGGCTTGAACCTATCAGAGTCGTGGCTTGCTGTTTGAGAAGGAAGGAGGGGGAGTTGAGAACTTTCCGTTGTTACACAGAGAAAGAAATTTTGTTCTGACTGTGGTTTAACAGACAGGAAGCAGCAGAAACCCACAGTTCAGTGATGCTGTTCCTGTGAAGGCAAGATTCACAGGTCAGTTTGTGAGTCTTTTGCTCAGTTTTGAGCTTTGTCACTGCTTTTCATGGCCGCCGTCTCTCCAAAACCGAGTAAAAAGGAAAGTCTGGTCAAGTTAGATGTGAACGTGGGAGAAGGATTTGTAATGTAACGTCAGAGGGCAACTTAACAAAAAATGCAACCAAAGGAGAAGTGGGATGTGGTCATTGAAGACATTTCTAAACTGTTGTCTCTGGAGACATAACTAAGTTCTGCTGTGTCTGATATCTTACATCCCATAAAAAGCTTCATTTTTGTACCAAAATAGTTCATCAGGCAGTATAAACAAGCGCTGTTCATTTAGAGTTGGAGTGGAAAAGTACAACTTTCTCAGGAGGAGAGATTAAATTCCTTTCTCCTCCTTAAAGCCTCTCTGCTCGAGGGGACGTTTTCTCTCAGGCTCAGTTTGGATCTGGCATGGCACAGATGTTCACAACCAGTCACTTCTTCCAGGTCAAAGTCAAATATCAAATCCTGCTTTGGTCTCTAATGACTGAAATTATCTCTCTGTGGTTTGCATTCAACTTAAAGGATGGACATTGTATGATTTATTGCACAATCAACTAAGCATGTCACCTGCAGTTGTTTTGAAAATGCTGCATACATCAAAAATAACTTAAAAGAAATTTGACTTCACATCATAGTTGTTTCTGACGTCTTGAAATTGATCTCTGTCTCTTTAAGAGGCTCCTACCGTTTCTGACACGCCCCCTTCAGCGCATCATAACAACAATGCTTCACTATTTCTAATTGTTTTTAGGAGCGTTGTAGTTCCTGTGATGAGTTCAGCAGACATCAGTTCATTTGAATTTATCCTTGATGAAAGGACTAAGTCGAAGTTTAAAGATGTTTTCACCTCTGAAAGTCCGGTAGACTTTGATCAATTTGGGACAAAAATTGCAACATTTGTTGCGTTTTCAGCTGCTGAAAACGCAACAACTACAGTGTGTCAAATGAACTAAACCCTGTAGAAAGCCTATTCCCCTCCCCACCTGTAGGGCGCTGCACCAAGAGCTACTGAAGGAAACGACACAAAAACCTCTGAAGAAGACACTGAGTACAACTTCTGTAAACAAAAATGGAGTGGCATCAGATTTTAGCTGTAGTAGGATTTCTTTTGTGTCTTTACTAAAAGACCAGGAGTCATTTTTCCCGCCAGCATTAGCATCGCATGCTTGTTTTGGTTGTACTTACCCACAATGCCCTACATTGTAGACTGCTTCCTGCTTTTGGAGCGGCCTCCAGTCCGCTTGGCATTCAAATGCATTCAAGCTGCACCAGAGTTCACTTCCACCGAACCAAGACTTATTATTCTTAGGTGGACCAGAGTTTGATTTTCTTGGTCTGCATCAGAGCTCGTTTAGCATTCGCACTTCAAACCCAAACGAACCAAATGGTCTAGACAAACAAACAGTTTTATTAAAGCAGATTAAACAGGACTGGTGTGAATGCATCCCAAGTCATTAGAGAAGTTTCAGTACAACTGAAGCCAGTGTTGCTTGAAGAATTACTCAACTGCAGTTTCTAATGCTAGCTGTAAGCTCATGTCTCTGTCTCTTCTCATTTCTGCAATTTTAATTGCTGCACTCCTGTTTGCAGCAAAAGTGTTCCTCTTATTCAGCTGAAAGGTTTTGAGTTTAAACATGCTGAGACATAACGAACTGTGCAATACCAGGCGGGAAGAAAAATGTAGAACATACAAAAAAATACTGTGTACAAAACAGCTTTTGTGAGCTGCTGACAGAGCTGCAGCAACCAGAGAAACCACATAGGTCTTTTTTTTTTGACTGGCATTTATGCAACTTCCTAATTGAGTTGGCAACTAGTAATAACTTCAGTTATATTTATATATTTTTTTTTAGTTCTGGCAGAAATTATGAGGCAAAAACCTCGCTGTTAAATGTTTTTTTTGTTGTTTTTTTTTGAGTGAGAGTTTTCCAAAATCCTGGTGTTTCTTTCTTGGCACAGAAAGCTCTATTGTAACACGTTTATGGGCAAGTTTATTTACTTTTTTAAAACAAAAGGAAACTTCTGTCCAGAAATGAGGATCAGGATCCCCTGATACGCATGTGGGCTATCGCAGGGCTCCAGGAATGAGCTCGAGGCTCGTATCACTGAGTCATTTCCTTTACAGGAACCCAGAGGATCCTGCAACAACAGCATGCTGACAGGCACAGTGAGGTCAGGCCTGTGGACGCATCGCTCGCTAAGCTTTAGCATAATGCAGAACGTTTTACAGCTCTTATGTGCTAAATATAGCTCACATCTACATGGATGAAAGCTTCTGTTTTGGTCAGTTTTATCTTACCTGGTAATTTTGGTCTAGTTTCTAGTGTAAAATAGAATAGCACATTTCAAGACATAATTTTTGAGCAAATATTTTGAAACCTTACAGTCTGACACCAGTATTAATTCTTGAAAGTTGAATCAATGAGATTATTATTCTTATTTAGTTTTGACAATAAAAATACTCATAGTACAATTCTTCAAAATCTCCTTTTTATATACTACGGCAATATATAAATCTTACCTGGCTTTTAGCTTTGTCTTATTTCAAGTGTATTAACTTACAAGTCACTTTTCAGCAAGACATAGGAATTTGTTTTAAGTCAATAATTACTTAATATTGATGAAGAAGTACTAGTTCCATTGGTTGACTATGTCACTTATAACAAGACAATTTCCCCCCATGTTTTGAGTGAATAATCTGGCAGTTGAACTGGAACTGGGTTGCTAGGCGACGGGCTGGACTAGGCTGGCGTTGCTAGGCAACGGCACCAGTGGAACTAGAACTCTTTCATTAATAATATTAAGGATTTATTGACTGAACAATAAGTTAATCTACAAGTTTGATCTTATTTCAAATATACTAGACCTAAAATACTGGGTAAGATTTGGTGTTTTTGCAGAGTACCTGTGTACAGAATCAGTTTAATACTAATCAATCAATCAATCAATCAATCAAATTTATTTTTATGTTTCTGCAACAATGCAGACAAAAATAAAAAGTCATAAAAACATCATACAGTCGCCAGTTGAAAAACCAGAAATAAATGTTACTTTTTATCAAGTGCTATTGAAACACATAAAATATGTTGATAAATGTTTCATTTATTATGATTCAAAAGCAACTCTAATCTGGTGAGTTTTTAGTCTAGATTTAAAGGAGCTCGGTGTTTCAGCTGTTTTTCAGTTTTCTGTACCTTTCTGCCAGAAATATTGAAGCTGACATCAATACTCCACCTGAGTAAACTTTTATTTATTTATTTTTTTTTGTAACCTGAGCTGAGGATGGCTTACAAATAAACATTAACTGGTCCCTTTTTTCCTGCATCTCTCAGTGTTTGCTCTCCTCACATGCAGAGTGAGTCATTACATAGACGTTCAATTGGCTTAAATTACCTCCTTTCATGGTCAACAATGAGCTCAGCTGAGGAGACCAAAGCGGGGAAGTTGGGCCTTCTGGGAATTCACCATTTGTTCACGAATCCTTCGTCTAATTGGCTGTTATTGCGATTGGCAGTCACCATGTTGTAGCGGTGAAGCAGCTCAGCGTTGGCTTCCTCCTCTTCCTCAGTCTGTGTCCAGTATTTGTCCAGGATGGCTGGACAAATACTGGACGGCACTAGATGGACAGAAAACTGTGGGAAAATAACATATAAGCTGCTAAAATAGTAGCATTATGTGAATATTTTGTATTAATAGGGCAAATCTAATATGTGTGGCTATCATAAACTGCAAAAACAACAAATCTTAACAAATATTTTTGTCAGGTTTCAGCTGCAAATATCTCATTACTCTTTAAATACAGTATAATTTGGTATATTTGTTGTATATTTGGTGTTTGAACTATTAAAAACCTTTTTCTGCGAGATATAAGATCTCGTTTAAGTAAATAATTCTTGAATAAAGTTAAAAATTGATAGTTCCACTGGCAGATTATTTCACTTATAACAAAATATTTTGTCAGTGTTATAAGTGAAATAATCTGCAACTGGAACTGGCATGTATTTAAAATTAACATTAAGCAACTGTTGCTTTAAAACAAGCCGCTACATATTGTGTAAAAGTTACTTGTACTCAGTTAAAGTGTTCAAATCTGTTTTCACCAGAAACTAGAAAAAATACTTGATAAGATCTTGAGTTTTTGAAGTGTGTGTAAATATATATAAATTGATGCTGTATATTTCAAGAACATTTTTAAGTATTTAATCTTTATTATTAAATACTTAATAATAAAGTTTTTATTGTCAACATTAAATAGAGATAATCCGTTTTCAACCATTTATATTAAGAATATTGCCTTGTGAGACTCTCAGTGTATAATACTATGATTTCAAGGTATTTGCTTAAAAATTACCAAAAAAAAAAACAGACAGTAATTTATAATAATATAACATTTTGATTATTACAGTTAAAACTAAGTTATTTATGGCCTTTATTTACGGTTACTTTGTTTCTGATACACAAAAATTAGCTAAAATATGGAGCAAACAATCAGTAAATGTAGTTCTGGCCTAGATTCTGTTTCTGATTTGTCGCTCCTCTCTAGATAAAGTAAAACATGCGTCGCAAAGCCGTATTTAGGGAGGTGTGAACTGGAGGGCTAGTGCAAGTTTCAGAACGATAGTCTGGTAAACTAATTGGCTTCAAGGATTTTCAGTGTTGTCTACATGAAAAAAGACTGGATATTTGCTTTTGTGGTAGTGCCAAGGTGGCACATTAAATCATATTAAGGTTTATTTGATGTTTTAACTATTAAAATAGACAGTTACCAGTATTTTTAAAGGTGAGCTCAAGTATTTGCAGGTTTCAGCAAGTTGTTGAGGTCCCAAACCTCCAGAAGTACTGAGCGATCCTCAGTAAAAGTTGCTAGATTTGTCTGTTGCTATGGACACCTGCAGCACACAGCAACAGGTGGAGGAGGGGCAGCGCTACATTAGCTGTAACTTTTTTAAAACCTTGATGCTGCTTATTGTTGCCAAGATGAACCAGTTTTACACTATTGTTGAGCTTTTTAGCCATTAATATAATCATAAGTGTTGGTTTGGTTTGTAAGTCAGACAAAATCATATATTTAAATTGTATTATTATTATTATTTGTTTAATAGCAATCTCATTTATCAGGAAAAATGTCAATGAGTCTCCTCTTTTCCTTTTTCCTGTGATCTGCTCAAATACTGAAAGCTCAGTTTTATTTTCTATTTATTAAGTGCATTAAGGCTCAGATGTCCGTCTTTTTTGGCTTCCAAATCTACAAACCAATATAACGCATCTTGACACACTTTTTTGAGTTCAGTCAGAAACAGATGAAGATTAGTGATAATCCTGTGTGCCTTTCATTTTGAACTGAAGACTACCAAACTTTTACTTTTTTCACTTTCGATGCCGATATCGGATGTTTAGCATCGGCCGATACCGATCCGATACATAAAAACATTTCTGAATTGGCTTAAAATGTTTCTTTTTCTTTAATCACAATTATACTGACTTATACATTTATTTGCCAACATTTAAATACGCCGCTGGCTTCACGTGTTTGGTCAAATATGTAAAAACAATTTTAATTTGTTCAGTCAGTACATTTGGGAGTATTTCAGCCAATGTGACATAAACATATAAAAATAAACAACAACAAACGGTTCAGAAAGTTCAATTAGAAATTTTGAATATAACATAAAATAAATAATAAAACATGATGTCGCTCAGAGCACAAAGCATAGAATTAGACTGAATAGATCAGACACATTGTCACCAATACCTGATCAATATATCAGAACCGATACAGATATTTATATTACATCAGTGCATCTCTGCTATTTAGGAACTTGCAGTATTTTTTTTTTGTTTCTGTTTGATGCTAAGAGAGAAAAAATGGCTTTGGCTCAACATTGAAGTCCAGAAAACTGAGTATCTGTGTTGGCCAATAAGAGCCTGAGAATTATTTAGATTTTTTTTGGATAAAGTTTAGAAGATCCCCTTTTTGAAGTCATCAGCAGCTCATATTTGCATTTTTTTTAACCTCAGAATGAGGCTGTATTGTTTCAGTCCCACAGCTGCAGCCTGCAGCTGCTTTTGGCAAAACAATCACCGACTTCACAGGGAGCATCACAGCTCACGCTTCTTCATTTAGGACAAAAAGAAGCAAAATCTTATTTATTTCTGTTTCTTGAACCAAAGCTGAGCTCGAGCTAAGCAGATAAATCAATAGAAGAAAATATACACAAGCTTTTGTCTGGTTGTGTTTCGTCACAGTTCTGCAGGCTCCACCGCGACACCCCTCCTCGTTAACCACACTAAAATACTCAAGTCTGTCAAAACAGGGCCCCACCCAGAGCCAGTCTATTTGCTCTGCGGACTATTATGCATTGACTAACATCTCTGTAGGATCCCTCCCTCCTCTGTTCTGCCGCTCCGCTCCTCGTGACGTAGCCGGTCCAGTTACAACCTGGCTTCTGTGCCGGGACAAGGCAGCTGTTGTCATGCGCTCGGGGATAATGTGCAGGCTGACGAATGGCCGCCTCGCTTGTGTCCGCTCTCCGCCAGCTGAGCTGTAGATGCATGAAGATAATCAGAGGAGGAGAGTAAAAACTGATATCTTGATTTGATAAAACTCCTGCTGTGTTCTTGTCATCTGATGAGGAGTTAATGTGCTGCTATCCAAGGCATCTGGTGCAAACGTGTCCAATTTAGCAAGGCGGACACATGTCCACCCACTTTTTTTTCCCCCTTTGTTTTGCCTTTTGTTTTTGACATTATTTACAGCTGCAGTGTTTCATCTTGTGTTGACAGTCTGGGACTCTGAGCTCCACATGTGCAGCTGCAGAAACCTGCAGCTCTGGCGGCTGTGGGCACGCTCCGCCTGGCAGAGTGAAACACAAACCCTCAGATTCAGTTTCCATGTCTCTGTTCTCCTTTCTGCACACAGCAACCAAACATCTCTGTTCGCTCTCAGTGTTCACTGAAACTAAAAACATACAAAAATTTGTTTTCTTCTGCATCAGAAGTTCTCCTGTGATAATGCGTTTGGTATGAAGTGTTGACTATTACACAGGCGTTTCAAAGCAGATAGGCTCCACCCTGCAGCAGTGGGAGAAGCAGGGATACCGACTGGCTGGGAGGGAACGGGGGGGCGACCAAACACGGCTCTCTGACGTCTTCGCCGCTGCCTCCGCTTTGGCTGCGGGGCAACGACGGGGCGGGGGCTGGGATTTGCATTTACACACAGTTAGAGCTGGGTACTAACTACTTAAGAAACCTTTTTTTGGGAAAGAGTTAACTTTTAGTAGGATTTTAAAACTAATTCTTAAACCCAGGGCCGGCCCAAGCCTTTTTGAGGCCCTGGGCATATTTTCATTTAAGGCCCCTTGTTGCTGGCATGTATGTAGCACACCAGCTATCTTTAGCGTAATTTTTAGTTAGCCTATACAATACCGCTTTAATCATTGCTATTGATTTTAACCTTACAGTAGAAAAAAATAACAATTTGGATTTTTGAAAATGTGCCATATTATTTTAACTATTTGAAAGTAACATCAGTAGAAAAACTTTTTATCTTGTTTACAGTAAACAAGTTAAGAACTTTAATATCGTCATAGGCAGTATCCAACAGCAGGAAGAGTTTTTATTTGTCCACCAACTTCAAAAAAAAAATCATAGATCTAATTTTGTCATGTGTAATAATGGCATTTAGTTTTTATTACTCAGTGTTGTTAGAGATAGTGGTTATACTAGGTTGGTGCTCTTGGGCGCCACTTGGTGGTATGGGGGAGTTAAGCAGCTTCTTGACTCATATGTGCTTTGGGCCGGCTCTGCTCAAGCCTGAAACAATAAGCAATCAGTTAAATGCATGAGAAATTAAAATAAGTGCAACAATTTTTATTCTAATTAATATTTTTTGAAGGGTAATTTTGTCTATTTATTTATAATTTCCATTATGTGTAGTTTTTATTTTCATTTTTTGAATTGTTTTAGGTATAAGTCTTTGACTTATCATCAATATAATGCGTAAAAATATTATCGTTTTTTCGCATTAATTTCTTGGACAGTTTACCGTCCAGCACAATTTTATGTTGAGGCGTTGCTGCTCTTACCTGAGTGTAACGTTTCCCTCCCAGTCTGACATCAGAGCCGTTCCCTGTGGGTCGGCACAGAGGGGCACCGATCTTTAATCGGCATGCGAGGCTTCACCCGGACCGTCTCGCCCCTCTCATGTGATCAGAATATCAGAACCTGAGCCTTACGATCCAGAGCGCCTTGCCGTCAGGGTCACACAATCATGAAATAAAAGTCAACTGTGATTAAATTGAAGCTCTCAAGTTTGTTGTTGCTGAGTTTGAAAGATATTAGAAGGAAGAGTAAGTTGGGGTCATAGTCAAACGTGGGCTTTTTTTTGTAAAATGAAAAAGACATAATTTTAAAAAAATCTATTTTCAAGCCTTCCTGCGCTGAGTTTGTGTAAAAGATTTACAGAGTTTACATTTTAAAAGGGGACATTTTATGGAAAATTCACATTTTGTATGTTTTTGTATTTATATTCGGGTCTCAACTGCTTCTGAAAAAAACCCCCAAAAAATAACCTAATGTCTTTTGGTGCCCCGTTACCTAGCAACCCCAGCCAAACCCAGCCCGTTACCTAGCAACCCAAGCTGAGTTCCAGAACGTTTGGTCAGCTGGATTTACCGCTGTATGCGCTTCAAAAGACAAACATTTTGTTGTTGACTTACGATCCAGAAACAACTTGCTGTATTCCTGTTGGTTGTGCAGGAGGCTCCATTTCTGCTTTTTAAATACGTACGGTTGTATAATTGTTCATCTGTTTGCAGTTATTTTCATGTGCAAATGTAATGAGCTGGGGGGCGTGGCCAGCAGCAGCTTATGAGGATTTAGAGTGTCAAGACACCCCAGAACTGGCAGAACTGACCAGAATAAAATATCATTATCTAAGAATGGTTTTTGTGCAAAAATTTAATTTTAGCCCATAAACCCATCCTAACCTGTTCAGAGAAGCATAATAAGTCACCTTTGAGCTCTCTGTAACATCCTATATTAGCAATTAAAACAGGTAGCATCCACTAGCCTTACTAAAAAAGTTGTTTTTACACAGATCTTTACATTTATTCTGAGATTTAACAGAGGTTTAAAGCTCAAACGGCTAAACCAGAGCAGCTCATCATTCCTGTTACTTGCTGAAAAGTCTTGCTCTCTCTCGCTCTCTCTCGCAGCTTCAATATGTCACACACAGGTTGTAAAGAAAAATGTAGATTTAAGTTTTTCTAAGAGTGTTGTAGTCCGATGGTGCTTAGTGTCGTGCATTCACTGTCTGGAAAAAAGTCGGAATTTCAAGCGTCACCCATCAGAAGAAGTAAAACTGAAACTCCTCAGGATATCTGGTACATCCTGTGTGATTTGCCTTGTTTTTATGAATTTTCTGTTTCATTATTTTGTATTTTAAAATATAATTATTTGATCTGTACAGCTGAAAAGCTCCATAACTTTTTCTGATGCAGCAAACATCTCACTTTAAATGATTCAGTTTACTACACTGCAAAAAGCACAAGTAACTTTTGGTGTACTTAATACTGCAAATATCTTAGTACACGTGAATTAAGACAAAACTAACTTACAAGTAGCTTTTAAGGAAGATACAGGAACTTGTCAATCATTCCTTAATATTGATGAAAAAGTAGTAGTTCGATTGGCAGATTGCTTCACTTATAACAAGAAATTTTCCCATGTTAGCTTCTACATCTTTCTAAAAAGTTAGTTTGGTCTTATTTCAAATGAACTTAGATATTTGCACAATAAACTAAACTAATATTACTTGCTTAGATATTGTGTTTTTGAAGTGTATTGACAGTCGTTCTTGACAGTTTTAGTGCAACATTATCTGCAAATTATAGAAAAAATTCGCTCCAGATGCTTTTTGGTGAAGATCTTTCACTCTATCTGCATATTTTAAGCATTTTATCACGCAGGAATACAGGAATCAGAGTGATTCGATTTTTTTTTTCTTTTTTCTTGTGAAGGATGTGGCTTTGCAGCGGCTCAGATAAAAAAAAAATAGACATAACCCGGATAAGTTTGTTCTTCCTGACCCCCATTGAGGCCTCCTTAATGCTAAGCTTGTACTGGCCTCTTGCTTATTTGTGATATTCGACTGATCTGCCATGTTTGCTGACCTTTGCCCTCCCATTTTTTTAAATTTTGTCTGCAGGTGTAGATGCGCCAGGCGCAGCGGGGTCTGGCCTCTGTGTCAGAGAGGGACGAGGCTCTCCAGTGAAACCTCGACTCTCTCTCACATTCAGCTCGAGCCGCGCCGCATCAGAAAACAGGAAGACACAGAGGCTATTTACTGAGGTGAAGCAGCAGCAGAAGAAGAAAGAGGAGGAGCAGGAGGAGGAGGAGGAGTGAACATCACAGTGGGGACATTTTAGCCTGGTCCCCGCCCTCTGAACTCCTCTGCCATGACGACTGCAGTACAGCCCAGCGAACTGGTGTTTGAATTTTCCAACGGGATAGATGAGATGAATCAGGTATTTTCCATGAATGACTCAGCACTTCAAGCTTTTTGAAGATTTGTTTGGAGTACAAACTTGATCATTCATCTGTTACACCCCAAATACTTTTCTTTTTTCACTGAGATTCTGGGTAACGGACCAACAGAAAGTCAGCCAGTCGTGCAGTAAAAGAACAAAAAGGAAGTTTTAGTTATTTACATTTTTTACCAATGGAAAATTTGCCGCAACACTTTAAAGTTCCAACAAATAAAAAAATACAGAAATTTTGCCCATTTTTGTAAATTAGTCGACAGTGTATCAACTTTCAATTCACAGATTCTGATTTGGATTTGGGTCGAGACTTTTAGCACCTGGATATGTGAATGAAATCGGGTCAGTTTACCTGCCAGAAGGTGCATCTTTTTCACAGCCGTTCCCTTTTTTTTAAACTCAATCCATTCTTTATTCCTTCAAGAAGCAATAAAAATTAAGGAAAAATAAGTTATGATGCTGTTTCATAATCGTTTCAGCAGCTTGCTGACTGATTCACTGACCTCTGACAAACAGCTGGATTAATACTGAGATTAAATTACAGACAGGTGGACTCTATTTACTAATCAGGTGTGTCCTTTGAAGGCAGCTGGTGGCACCTGATTCTAGTTTGCGTTATCGGAGTAAAGAGGGCTAAATATGAACGTACAGCGTTTTAATTGTAACTTTATTCCACTTTTCTTTGTCAGATAAAAATCCTGTAAAATACGCAGAAGTTTCTGATCGCAATGAGGCCTGTCATTATAATACATTTTGCTGGATAATAAATTGTCCCAGAACTGATTACGACGAACGATAACGTTGTTATTTTGTGACCATTTTTAGGTAATATGATGTTAATAATGGCATAATAACGCAAGAACGTATTCTCAAAGATGAACAAGCTTTAAATTCTAATGAACATTTGAAACTGGAAATAAATAAACAAAACAACAAATAAAATAAAGTCTCTGTAAACAAATAAAAGTCTAGTTGAGACCAAAGAATCAGACTGAAAACTTTAGTCATCCAGATTTTGACAGAAAGAGAGAAAATAAGTTTTCTTCTTGTAAATTTGTGAGTAATTAGGCAGAAATTTACTCCTCCATGCCCACATTTATTTTTACAATAGCCTCAACACTGGCTGCTTTAAATTTGGCTGTATCTAGCCACTTCTGTTTTTATTTTTTATTTTTATTTACATTTGTAAATCACTTAAAAGGGAATCAATTATTTAGTTGCAGTAGTAATTTTAGTTCTTTCATACCAAAACTAATACTGTAACCTAAAAATGTTATCAATTTTTAGGTTTCACCAAAAATTTAATGTAAAAAAGGTTTACATTTTTGGTTTAACTAAAAAATAAAAAATTCTGTTGTTAATTTTTAGGTGCAGAATTCAAAAAGTTCAAAGTCTTTTGTTGTGATTACGTTACATTGATCGGGTGACGAATACTGAGCAGATGATTAAAATTTTCAGAAAATGTTTCCAGCTGTTGTTTTACAGCCGAGTGAGTCTGGCGTTTTCTCCCAACTTTTCCTGTCGCCATCTTGCAGGCTAGCATGAGTAGCACCATACGTTGCAGATAACTGACGTAAACTGCCTGTTCAGTTCAAAAGGCTAATAAGTAGATTCAAAACGAAGGATGTAATATCTATACTTTCAGTGTGTTTTAGTTAGTTTTACAAACACATGGTATTGCTCCAGTTAGTTCCTGTTATTCCCCATTAGTTGCCGTTTTTATTTATCGTTTCGGTTATCTCGTCGGCGATAGCTGACTATAACAGCCTTTCTCTGTTAGGAGGGCGACGGAGGCTGCTGCTGGGAGCAGAAATGGAGAAACCCGCGGCGGAGTTGGGTTGCGTTGTGCGTGGGAGGCAGCCGGGGTGGGGCGTCAGCCTGAACACGGTTGCAGCACAAAGGTTGCCGTTGCATTTACCTGACACACGTATTAGCGCCTGTGTGTCTTGTCATTGGAGCGATGAGCTACATCGGTTATCTCCTCCCCTCAGCAGGCTCTGGATCCTGTGGAGCAGGCTCGTTTGTTAGCGAAACGAGTGTTTATGTGCGCCAGTATCTGTGTATGTTCATCTAGAGTGACAAGTTGTTACTGGATCCCTGAATAGCACCGCTTCAGGCCCAACCTGACAGACCAGTTGTGTCGCTGCTTGGAAGGGACGCAATAATTCACCTA
Organism: Girardinus metallicus; assembly: GCA_903067095.1. NCBI lineage: Eukaryota > Metazoa > Chordata > Actinopteri > Cyprinodontiformes > Poeciliidae > Girardinus > Girardinus metallicus. The sequence continues at coordinate 81,429 of CAEGAE010077701.1, forward strand.
AAAGGTCTCACATTGTTCCACTGTGACAGTTTTGTTGTTGGTGGCACCCACTCAGCCTGTTGTGCAAGCGCCTTAGCTCTGTTTTTTAGCAAGTCATGGTAAAGCATTGAAATCCACCTCTGTCAGGTGGGCTTTGGCTTTGGATGACGCTTTTAAAACCACAATAAACTCATTATAGCTGAGTGAAATTACAGCTTCTGCAATGATTAGCTCTGCTATATTGGATATGGAAGTCAACGAGGAGCCTCTCCAGACTCAGCATGTGATGAATTTCAACTTTTGTCATCTTCAACTCTTCAGTTTTGATCTTATTTCCCTTGATTTTCAAAGAGATTTTTTTTTGTTAAGTAGGGATGTAGCAAGATTTAGTACACTAAATATTAAACTATCACAATATTTGTCACTGAAGCAAAGTCAAAGTGTTCGTTTTGCATCTGGTAACGTTGGTTAAAGTTATTATGTTAATATGAAAGTGTGTGCTTTAGTAGGGGTTTCTGCAGGCTCTTAAGAAGTTATAAGATTAATAATCAGACCTTTAAAAGTTTTAAATATGCTCATATTTCCCATCATAAGTCCTAAATTAATCCATTGCTGATTTTTTTCAAAATAGTTTTTCCCTCTCTCTTGTCTTTAAAAGCACCACAGCAGCATTTGTTTGTTGTTTTCTATTTTAGTTTTATTTGAGGAATTGTTTTTTTTTGGCTTAGGCAAATTTACCAAACATGTGATCCAGTCAGAAATTTGATGTATTCCCTCCAGCAACTGAAAATACTCTCCTGTTGTGCTTCCTTTGTTTGTCTGTTATATAATTACAAGCTCCATTTCTCATAGGAAGTAAATATTCAAACAGTGTTTCAGTTTAAAAAAGTTATTTCAGTGGTTTTCTGATTACTATGCTATAAATAAAACATCAGTTTAAGTAATATTTTCTTTTTTAACTTGTTTGATAAAAAAAAAACTAAATACCTTGTTAGGGAAGGGAATTACTGAGGTAACTTACTTTTGTGATCCACTTAGATTTAAAATCTTTAAATTAACTTGTTCTGGACTCTAATATTTTAGTAAGAAAGAAACTTTTACTTTCCATCTTGCTGGGAACAATGATTGGTTTCAGAAGCACTAAATAAGTTTTCATTGTGTTGAAATTGTCTATCTGGCAGCATTTAGGACGCTTTATCAAAGTGACTGATGAAACAGTGAGAATTATGTGAGCTAAATAGCTTTTTCACTGTTTCTAATGACTCTGAACTTTATTTAAAGTGTTTTTGCTGCACAAACTACTGTTTTTACACAGTGGGAACATCTTATCAGGCTTTTCTTAATCAGTTATCACCCGAGCTGGTTTTGGTTTTGCCTGAAGTTGGAAGCCTTGGTAGTCCATAGCTGGAAATGTTTGATCCTCCTACTGGTTTATTCTGAGATTTGTGGAGGATTATAGTGCAAGGAGACAGTTTGCCTACACAAATCATAGTATGTATGTTGATATCTCTGCAAACAGATGTTTTAAAACAGAGAGTTGTTTCTAAGAGCACCTGTATTGGAGGTTTAAAATAAAAAAAAAGCCTTTAAATCAGAGAAAATGAGCTTACGTTATTCCGATCCAAAACTGATGGTAAGCAATCACTTAACCATTGGATCTGGTTTAGAAAGAACCATAACATGTCTGACCAAATCCCATATGGCTGCCAATAGTTTAAACCTTTCTTCTCTGTATTTTCTCAAAAAGTGAATTTTTGCATTGTAAAACCTCAATTTCCCAAAAACATCTTCTATTTGTGAATAAAACAAGAAAAACAAAAAAACGGAGATTGTGAGTACAACCCAAAAATATAGATAAAATTAAATTCCTGTTAGCCCATTTTCGCGTATCATGTGTTGAATGTATTGGGACACCCTTAAACATCAACTGGCATTTTATTGCCAATGCTGGACGTATATGTCAAATTCAGTCACTACATCCTTTGTCAAAAATTGAAAGCTTAATTTTCACACTGTGTCGTTAGGTTCTCTAAACAATTTCTGTAGAAGAAGTTATTGAATTAAAAAGGATCAGATAAGTAATAAAATAGCAAGAGTTCAAGCTCCATTTTTACTAGCTTGTGTTTAGCGCTGTTGTGGTTGCTAGGCGACAGGACATGCAGTGCGGTAAAGGTGGGATTAAATCTGGAGACTTGACCTCCCAATGTCACAGCTACTCACTTTGTTCGTCATGGACCGAGTACTGGAAATACCCAGTGACTGTTTTTCACATTTTCACTGGGAATAGCTCGATGTTAGCTTGCCTCTGAGAATGAAGCTAACAGCTAGCTTGGCAGAAGCTAGAAGCTAAGCAGAATTTTATCATTTTCTAACTTACAAATCTCAAAAGCATTATAGTAGTTTATGCTAACATTTCCATGTGATCTTCTAAAACGTCATCACTCTTCCTTTCATGAGCTTTCATTAGCTCTCGGAAGCTACTGATTCTTGGTACAGGAAATGTAGCTAGGAAATATAGCAATCATATTAAATGCTAACATTTTAGCATTTAAAACTTTTTCAAAAGTCATTAAGTTTAAGTAGAAAAAGTAAAGTTTTTTTTAAAGACTGTACGCTGTACTGTATGATCTTGATCTCTTAACTGCTAGCTTTAGCCTCCAGGACCAACTGGAGAGTTTACAAAATGTTCTTACTGGAGACATTTGACTTTTGAGAATGGGCGGCTCCAGAACTGCTCCAAATTTCACAATGAGGATATTGAAAGCTCCAGGCAGTTGAAATCCATTGTGTCTGGGCAGGTAAAGCAGAAGAGCGAGGGGTGTGGGGAGGGAAACGGCCTGCTCAGATGCTGCTGCTTTCAAAGGCAAAATGGGGAACTCAGAAATGCAAATCAGCCTGATATTCACCACTCCTGTTCCCTCTACTAGAAACAGTATTCAGGCCATTAAAGAGGAAGGACTAGTTTAAAATGTGAATTATGTTCAGCACAAACCGTTTTAGCTGAAACCTTTGTGCTTTGTTCATGTCTTTTCAAACTGGTGAGGCCAGAGATGCGACAGGAAAGGAAAACATTTAGGATCAAAACAACGTGCAGAGACAGCAGCTCTACAAGTCTTCGACGCTCCGTCAGCGAAATGTTGTGGGATTTTGACGGGAGGAGGTGGTAGATGAGCTGCTGTCTCTGGACCAGTAGGCAAAACACGTCTTTATCTCGCTCAAGGACAGAAAACACGAGTTAAGTCAGCCAAAGAAAATGTGGCAGCCTCAACGTCTGGCTATGATGGTGACAAAGATTCCCATTAATGGAAAACATTCCTGATTGAAACTGCAGTCAGAGCAAAAACATGCTTGTTTTTAATCCTCAAAGTTATGGCTGACGTCATTATTTTTTACAGTAACTATTAAAAATCCTTGGTGAAATACCTGCTTAAAGAGCATAAACATTTCAAACCGCTAACAATGGGCCGGTCTGTTAGCTTCCTGGTTAACCAGTAGCAGAAATGAGTGTACAGGCATGCAGTGGGATGCCACCATTCCCGCCCCCTCTCTCAGCTCAAGGCCTGGACACCTGGTCTGCCTCCGAGGTCCCAGCCAACAATGAACACTTGTGTAAAAAGACACAGATACGCCTTTATTCCCACAGCTCCTATAGCACCTTTTTGTCTGTCTGCCTCTCATAAACCGACCCGTCACTGCAGGAATGTTGCTTTTAATTGATCGTCACTGAGCGGCTGAAAATGGAAAAAAGAAAAATCACATCTATGTAAGCTAGAATAACAGATGCCACTTCACAGTTCTCTGTGTTTAATGTGAGAGCTTTCGGTCCAATTACCTCTCAAAAATCAGTTTCATTTTGTCCTTAGCCATGTGGGTGGGATTATTTTATTTTTAATACTTTGTTTCACGATCTTTTGGACGCTGAATAAAGACAAAGTTGGCATTCAAACTGAAAAAGGGAACAATTTCAGTGTACTCTGCTGCCATCTGCTGGGCGTTTTGGGCTCATTTCTCAGATTAGCTTTTCCTTTATATCTACAACATACATTATATTAAAACAATTATATCCCCAGAAACATTAGACAGAAACAATTAAACCAAAACAAACGAACAAAAAGCCTAAATTATAAATAACAAACTAAGAAAACAAATGGAAATAAGACAAAAATTCTGGCTAAGATGGTTTATATTTTACATCAAGTTGTCAATAAGTTAAAAAAAAAACAATAGAGTACTTGTTAAAACCGTTAACAGCTCATCTTAAGATAAAGTTTTAAATAATATGTTATAAATGAGTAAATAGTCAAATACACAACTAAATATATGTAGTTATACATATGACTTTAAAGAGAAAGGAGTAGTTAAATGAAAAAGTAAAAGTGCTACCATTATGAGTATGACGGTTTAAAACTAAAACATAAATGAAAAAAATCCATTATAAAATACCTGCTAATGTCAATAAGTGAAGATTAAATAGACAGATAAAACAGTATTTATTAAAACCATTAACAGCTAAGTTTAAAAGAGTTTTAAATATGTAGTAAGTACATAATCAAATACATACCTAAATAAATGCAAATACTCAAATGAAAAATGTATTGTTCTCTTAAGTACGCATGGCCCAGTAAACAATAAAACAATTAATGCTATGATAAATTAAAATGACCTAAATAATGTCATTTTGATGATTAATATTTTTTGAAAGGTAATCATTTTGTTCACAGTCCATTTTATTTATTGTTTCTGTTTTGTGTGGTTTCTACTTCCGCTTTATGTGTTGTTTTTCTTGGACATTTAAAATATCCTCCAGCTCCAGTGTTAAGTTTATTAGTATTCGAGAAGAGATTATCAATGTATTACTAGAGAATGGTGTTAAAACAACAACATTATCGTTTATTGCAATAATTTTAGGGGCAATTTATTATCCAGTAAAATTTATTTCAGCAGGCCTACTTGCAAGTATTACTACTAGTAATAATAATAATAATAATAATAATAATAATACATAATTCAGTTAATAATATTACCTTTTCATGCTCTTCAAAGCGCATCTTTCACATTTAGATCAGAACATGACTTCCTTAATTAAAGAATGGAGTTGCTTTGCCCTCACCAGCCAGCCGCCAGGTGGCCGTCCATTCTTGACACGATCCCCGCTGGAGGAGCTCTCAGTCGGTGCTTGTCTCCTCAGATGTAGCTCTACGGTTCGGCCCACCCTCCGCCAATTCCCCCGGTCCCTCCCGCTCACCAGGCCTCGCTAAGCCCGAAATGAGACGGCGAGGTTAGAATTCCCAGAGCGTGATGAAGAAGGTGCTCGCCTGCAATTCATATCTGATTCATTAACATTCATTTGGGTTTATATAATTTCTGGGCATAAGATTAGGTTCTCAGGAGAAGTAGGCCAGATCAGACAGCTGGTTCCCGTCTTCTTCACAACGTCCCAGTGGGCCTCTGCAACAGCACAGAAATGAGCTCTCTTCCATGCTGCGTGCCTCCACATTAGTTCAGGCTGAGTATGAATCCACAACGTCTTACAAAGCAATAAAAGAGCCCAAATTGGTTTAGAACTAGGGATCCAAACAATTAGTTACAGATGAATTCTCGATTAATGGCTTATTGGATTAAAATGAGAGCTCAAATCGATAAGTTCAGACCTTCTTTAATGGTGTAGTTTGGCCTCCATCCAGCGGGGGGCGCCACTGGTCATCCTTGAGCGGCGCTGTTGGTACAAAAGCAAAGATGGCGGAGCTACACCAGAACGAGGAAGATAAACGGTCAAAACAGTCCATTGTGGGGTGAAAAATACACTTTATGAGGTTCTGCTTTGAAATATAAACACTCGACAATCTTTGATTTTCACTTTAAAAGCGCTCATATAGGCGAGCTACATTACGGAGCAACGTCAACTTATTTTTCAAAAATTACTTGCTAATTGCTAAAAACGATGTGCTACAAAGGTGAGATAACCCAGAAACACGATTTCAATAAACCCGGTTGATTTTTAGGACTGTCATGGAGCAACGTTTTTATATTCTTTTAAGAGAAACCACAGACATTATTTTTATATGAACGCCTCTCTAAGGGGAAAATAATGTTTCCAATATTTTATTTCTCACTTTTTAATTTTCTATTCAGCATCCTCAGAGTTTCCTGTTTTGTTATATTTTATAAATATGTCTAAATTTAATAATGTGGAAAAACCACAATTTTTCATTATTCAGTCAGTATTTGATACAAATGACACAAAATAATGTGGAAGTTAATTTTTTTTTTATCGATGTATGAAAAAGTTAGCCCTGTGAAGTAATTAATTAGTAACTTGCATCCCTAGTTAGAACATTAAACCGATGTTGTGATTCATTAATGATGCATAGGGAAGGAATTACTGTATGTTTTTAATCTTTGAATTCACATGTATGTCCACGAGCCCCAGCAGAATCTTCTGTGTTATAATACCTCATGTCTCATCGTATGCACACGTGTGTTTTCTCTGCGCAGTTGGACGACCCGTCAGTATTCCCGGCCGTCATCGTCGAGCAGGTGCCCACCACCGACCTGCTGCAGGTCTACTCGGGCCTCGAGTCGGACGAGGTGACTAACGGCATCATGGTGGACACGACTCTCAGCGTGGTGGAGGGACCGTCCATCCTTTCAGAAGGAGTGGACCTCTCGGGTAAAGACACGACACTTTGGAAACATTTCACATAGACTGATGGATGTCAACGATGTTTCTCAGCAAGTCGAATTTCATAATTTGCAGCTTTTCATTTTGTTTTCCTACTTCATGTTGTAAGTCGGGTTCTACTTGAGTGGCCTCTTAAATCTACATGTCTAGCATTTATCAGGCCTGGGTGTGATTTGGAAAACTGAAGCCATCTTCTGTGATTAATCACATTTTATTCATAATTTTGTAAGGTTGTTTTGGTTTAGGCACCTTATTTCACTTAATACATTAAATCCTCATTTGAAAATGTTCGTTTGTATTTAATTGGGTTATTTTTCAGTGATATTAAACTATATTTGATCATCATTGATGAAACACTTAAGTTTGAAAGAACCTGTCACAGGTTGAACCTCTTCGCAGCTCTATGTAAAAGTGTCTAGATTTTCCGTGTTCAACACTATTACTGGAACTAATCTAACACAATTATTTCTAAGCCTGTTGCAGTAAGCAATTAATTAAATTAAAATGAACTCAATAATTTCTATTCTGATGACTAATATATTTTAAATTGTTGACAGAGACTTTGTAATCTGTCTTTTTTATTGTTTTTGGTTGTTATGTCTTATTTTGGAAATTTAAAAAATCTTCCATTTCCAGTGTTATATACAAAAATTAAAGCTAATTGTTTATTGAGGGGGAGGACTTGCATTATTTTGCCATTATTACTTGAGAAAGGTCTCAAAACAGCAACATTCTAATTTATCGCAATAGTTACTGGGACAATTTATTGTCCATAAAAAATGTATTATTGTGACAGACTTAATTATTTCACATGAAGCTTCCAGTTATGTTACCAACTATTTTGATGCATTTTTGTCTTTTGATGGACAGAAACGAGAGTTTCCCGTGCCGATGACAGCATGGAGACAAACGAAGCTGCAGCAGCTCTGCTGAACATGGAGTCTCCAAATAATATTTTGGATGAGAAGCGAATGAGTGAGTTAATTTGTTTTTATTTTTGGGCTGCAACAATTCATCAAACGATTCGAGTATCTCAAGCCTTAAAATGGAAGTTATCTTCCTCGAAGCTTCATTAGATTATGTCTTACTATTTAGCGCCATTTGATTTGGCCGGATAATTATTTGTGTGGCACAACGCTCTCACTTTCGCCAACGAGCTGCTGATGAATGCTAAGTGCTATTAGCAGCTATGGAGGAAGACGCGCCGCCAAGAAAGAGACGCCTCACTGCGTGTGTTGCAAAACAGAATGGGCACAACAGCGATGCTGCAACACCTTGACAGGAAACATTATAGTTCAGATCAGTCCTAAAAAAAAATCCAACCGACAAATTCACTGTAATTCACTTAATAATAAATCAGTAAGCTCATTACTTCATGTATTGATCTTAAGTTAATCTTCAGTCACTTTAATAGATGAACTCTTTGCCCAGCCATTTATAGCTTTTGTGTTCATGCTTAGCAACAGGATTTGGCTCCTTTGTCGTACATAAAAACATAAATGACAGCTGGACCGCCACAATGCGCTATGTTACTAGCACTTAGCAACAACTCGGAGGCGAAAGTGAGAGTGTTGCGCAACATAATCAATCACCCGGCCAGAACAAGGTTCGCTAAATAACAAAACATAATTCAACGAAGCTTTGAGGCAGATAATTTTCTCAGGAATTTTAACAATCGAATCATTCGAGGAATCGTTACAGCTCTTCGTAGCATAACTTTCCCCTGTTTTAGATATTGCTTATTATTATCTTCCAGCTCTGTTTTGTTGCTTGCTATTCAAGAAGAGTCATGATAGAGAAAAAAATAATAAAAGATCATTAGAAATATCTATTTTATGAAAAAAATATTTTTAATACTTCAAACATCAGACTGAAAGTAATGTTCAGTCAATTTAAATAAAAGGAACTTAATTGTTACTAGCATAGATTTCTTTTACTAGCTAAAATGGCTACTACAGAAGACGGTTAATTACTCAATCGTCAGTAGATTACTTGATTACTAAAATAGACTACAGCAGCCTTCATTTATTTCTCTACTTTATGTAAAACAAGGTAGGGCTGAAACGATTCCTTGAGTGATTCAAGTACCTCGATTATTAAAATTCGTCGAGGAAAACTGACCTGCCTCGAAGCCTCGTTATATTATGTGTTATTATTTAACGCACTGTGTTCCGGCCAGGACTTTATTTACTCTCTCACTTCCGCCTGAGTTGTTGACGAAAGCTAAGTGTTAGCAGCAAAACGTCCGGGGGACCAATAAGCATCTTAAAATGACGGCAGCGATGCCTGGAGTCCGGTGGGATTATTTATACAGATAAACAGACTGAACACGGCGGCGGCTGTGCTTTAAATGCGTAGCTTTACTGAAAATACCGGAAAATAAATTACTTATCATCCCGGTCGCAACAAATGGGTGGCAAAGAGCATCATGACGTTACAAAGCTGGTAGATGTTTCTGTGTGTGACGAATGCAGATGACAAATATGAGGGGCCGTTTAGGACAAAAACTATGTTTTGTCTCTCAAACACTACTAAAAACTCACACACACACAAAATATTAAAATTGCTCATATATACTATTAAAATGTCACACACATATGCAATTTTTCTCACACGCATACATAAAAGACTAAGATTGCACATATAAACTAATAAAATATATACTCACCTTTTGTATGTGTGAGAGTGATGTCACGGAAGAGGCGGGGCATCATTTGGAGATCAGATCGCGCATGCGTT
>CAEGAE010077704.1:0-112457 GCA_903067095.1 Girardinus metallicus
TGTTACTCTCCCTTATTTAAGGCTGTAAGAAACGATGGTTGTTTGAGCACCTCACTGTCTGTACCAGAGTGGAGATAAATATTTTGTCTGAATAAAGAAAAGAATGTAATGTAACCCTCATCAGGCATCCTGTCAATTTTAATATCGTTTTTGAAATATTCTCACTGCCCACGTAAACTCTGCAGTAGTTTCAGCTGTAAAAGAAAACAGACATGCCAACCTTGATGAATGGTTCCGCTAGTTGGTGTAAAGTAGGTCGATATGAAATTCACATGTAAAAAACACCACAGCTTTTACAAACACTTCATTAAAAATAACCAATAACAATATACAGGAAAGCATGTACGATCCCTGCAGCTGCAGGAAAATGTATTAAATACTATTAAATTGTACCTGTTTTATTGATATAATTACACTGATTTAGTAGTTTTCATGTGCTTGTTGTGAGGAATGTTGCCCCTTTTAGATCTTTTGTTCTTTATAAAATAAAAGAGTTTTCCGTTTCAGCTTTGTTCAGGCCTGTCGCTTGAAATAGTTCCTGTTAGACGTCTTGATTTGTGCTCAGGTTCTGACCAGCATTTTTAGCTCTCAGTACTCTCGGTTCTCTAAACAAGTCACAGGAGCGCTTGACATTCAGGGATTCTGCAAATGTTTTACTCGTGAGGGTTCAGCTGCAATATAGTAATAATGTTTCTGTCAGACGTTGTTCCAAGCGCATCATCTGTCTCACAACTCGACCTCTTTAAATCAGTCCGCAGTTTGGTTTCAAGCAAGATGCTTGATGTTTGGCCCTGAAAAGCCACTTCAAGCTAATGCTACACAACTAATAGTTGGACAGGGAATTAAAATGCTCAAACCTTTTCTCCTTTATTTGGGTTAGACATGGAGAAAATACATTGTAGTAAAAGAGGTGATTTTCTTCTTTGACAAACTTTATGCTCACAAACAACAACTGTCATTGCTTCTGTTTTCTGGCTGACTTGGTTTGAGCTTTGGGTTGTTCTTCCTTTTATTGTCAATTGTTTTAATATTCTACAACAAAACAATTTCATCATAAAAACTTATACTATATTTAGGTACCTTTAACACATGATTATGTATGCGCTTTAATAAAAGTGATAGGTAGCGCCGCTTTAGCATCAACATCATGACGACCCCTGTTTTTTGTTTTTTTTTTTACAAGCAGAAATATTTCTCTGGGAGGAGGAAAGTAGAGTTATTCTATTTTCCAGTTACTTCTTCCAGCTTCTCAATCAAATCACAATAAACCACAAAAATGTTTTATGTCCTACCAGAAAATTTCTAAACTTTTGAAAGAGTCACTTGCGTCGCCTTGATTCTGGCAACTGGTCCGTGCCCATTACGAAGCATCAAACCTAAATAGACTGGCCTTATTTCATCATCATTTTTTTCACTCCACAGCTGTTATGTGAGCCACATTCTTATTCAAATAAATAACCCATCTGTGAGGACAGTCTGAGAGCAACGGACCTGCGGATTCATCGTCAACCATCTTTATTCTCACATGTTGCCGTAGCACTTTATGTACGACCGTGGCATAATTAGTTGAGATGATGCAGGAATGATGTGCTCCTGCACCGCTTGATCCCGCTGCTTCTGTTTGTACAGCATCAACACTAAAGACAGGAAATTATACAGTATAACATCATAAATTATATGTTTAGCATAAAAGACATGAGTTTTCTCAACAGCATGAGTCTGTAAAAAGACAGCTGCAAAGCAGGCTGCCCTCATCCTTACTCCTCTGGCATATTTATAGAGGTTTTGAGTGAAGTATTTCACTCAAAGTGGCCCCTAATTAATTTATATGCATTTCTTTTCCCATTGTCACTGTGGCATTAAATAAATCTTGACGCATTTTGGTGTCTGGTGTCTTTTGTTTTTATGAGGGAGTGGTGTTTAGCGGAGCTGCGGGAAGCCAGTTCTCCACAGGCGCGACTGATTTGTTGAGCACAAGGAGAAGAGAGTCGACTATGTTTGCGCTAAAGTCTTCCACCGAGGCAATTGTCCTTGGATCCTACCAACTGTAGTTGGAGTAAATTACAATTTAATGCAGTAAACAAATTAGAATGCAGACACCTAATTTGCCGGCAACGACGAGCAGACAAGCAGGAAATCCTTGAGCGATCTACGGCTACCTGCCCGACTGTTCATTTCAAGGGGACTAAAACGAGCGGAGGACACGTTTAGTCTCTCTTACACGTCCGTGTGGGTTGATATTTCCATACCGCGTCTCTTTTTCCTGCTAACAAACCGCGAGGGGATTGAGGTTTTGAGACAGACCGTGATCCTTGATATGCAGCCTGCTTCTGCTGCTGGTCTTGCGGAGGTAATTTTGATACGGCAGCCAGACAGCAGAGATGATACAGATGCAAATATGGGACAGATGAGCCAAAAGGATTACTGTGCTGGAGAAACATGGGAGAAAACAGGATTTTTTTTTTTTTTTTCCAAGGGTACACTTTGATGTGATCTGGAGGAAATATTTTAATCTAAAACAACTTTTTAAAGCATCTATAGCACATTATCATTAGCGAATGATAAACAGATGAGCACTTTTCTCAACTTAACTTTGGTTTGCAGGCGATTTATATATTTGCACTAACATGTATTTCTGCCTCTTACACACTTTATTAATAGATAACCACCCAAAGAAATCACTTTTCTTTATTTTTGGAAGAAAATTCTTCAAAAAACAAATAATTTGTTTGCTGCATCGTACATATTAGGCATATCTAATGAAGTTAAATATATATTTTGTTCCCCAAACCCTTTGATTGAAGTGATATCTTCTTCTACTGTTGGCAGATCAAACAGGCAGGATCTATATCATCTCTGAATGTCCAGGTTGCCTGAGTCTTGGCCGGACAGCAATATCTGTCCACCAGCCAGCCTATCTCCACACCAACCATTGCTATGCTGGCCAATGGTTGGCATTAGTCCCACTACTTCCATTATCACTTTGGGTTTCAGCCCAGAGATGTCCCACAAATCCAGGAAATACAAATATAGACAATGCAGCGAGCAAACTGTTTAATTGCAAGCATAGAAGATGCCAGTGTGTCAGCTTGCTATGGAGCCAGTCAAAAACAAAACGACAGCAGCGTCTTTGTTGTAGTTTTACATGCTTGCAGATGTGAATATCCTGTCCGGTGTAACACAAATCATTCCATAAATCATGTCTGGCTCGCTTTACAGTTTGCATTCAACTTATACATTTTGTTTTACTGCATTATCTTGAAGAAGCAAAAACGTAAAATCTGCCTTTAATTGTGTTCAATTGCTCAAATGATCTCTAAATCGTTAAATGGAACGAAAGGGAGGCAAGAAACTGCAGAAATCTAATAGATGCAGACATACTGCACATTGTTTTTATCGAGCTTCGTGTCGAGTGGGATACTGAAAAGCTGAACGTTCAATAGCAGTCTCAAGGCTGCACAAAGCGCCATTGAAACGAGTTCATGTCTGCAGCTGATGATGAATTAAACGTCCCTGAACCGAAGTCACGGAGAGACGGCTCAGACTCGGCAGCGTGGGCTTCGACTTAGTAAGGCCAGAGTCATTTTTATCAGATTAGAGGAAAATCCGTAGCTGCATTTGCGTGTCTGCTCAGAGGTACTAATAGAGACGGCTGCAGGGCCATACGGGGTGTCTACATATTGAGAGAAACAGTCAGTCATTTAACAAGGGTAATTACATAAACTAGACATACACAGCATGGAAACACACTGCGGTGTGTTTATTAGAGTCATTCTTCTTGGTGTTAAACAGCTCAAACGAGCTTTTTAGCAGAAGAGCAAACCTGGAGATGAGACGAAGGTTTACGGAGCTCTGGAGTTTGAAAAATCTCCTGGTCAATTCACCCCTTTGCCAAAACACACCCCATCTCTTACCCATCCGCTGCCATTTCGTCCTAACCTGCTTCCATTTTGCATCCATGCGTTTAATCATTAAGCATATTTTTATTCTTAGTATTTGTATTGATTGTTGAGATGAAAAGTCATCGAATGCTGACTTGCAATCTAATTTAGTTGTATGCTATTTGCTGGAAACTTTACATTAAATCAGGTTGCCATTGGTTACTGTTCTGCTCCCTGTTTAAGCCATTTGACTCTGATGATATTTGAGTTTGAATTAATCTAATAAAACTCTAAATGACCTCCTACTAGTGGATATTAACTATTTGTCGTCCACCAGGCTCCAGGCATAACAATATGACCACCTGCCTAGTATCAAACCGTTATTTCCTTGTGGCTTTTCAGATTATCTTCTGAAAGAGACCACAGACATCAGGAATGGCATGAAAGTTGTACTCAACAAACTGTGGTACAAAATGTATTCTGAAATATTTCATGCATTAACTTTGACTACAGTGGCCCCCTATTGGCCATGACACTGGTTTGCCCTCTCTTTCTTTCTGGGACCAGTAAACTGGAAACCAATCACATGAGATTCTTTGGCAAAGTTGTGAACCACCTGAATAATGCTCGTCATGCTCTCGATGCCATTTGTTGCATTTCCTTAGATAGAAAATCATTTTAATATTGGACTGAACCTATTTGATCAGTTGGAATGCATTGAAATTACTTTTCTGTAAAGTGCCTTTACATGAAGTGTTGGGAATTGGCGCTATGTAAATAAACTGAATTGAACTGAACCTGGCTCTTGTCAAACTCACTGAAATCCTTAAACTCGCCGACCTTTTCTGTTCTTAACACACTAACTTGCTGTCTAACATCTCCAACATGATGCACGAGGAAAGGACGATCAGTGTTATTCATGTCACAGTGGTCATAAAGTTATGCCTTGGTGGAGTTGGATATATCAAATTTCTGAGAATTGTTGTTTGTCACAGCAGCTATGAACCATCCTCTTGATGACTATGACTCAACCAGTGATTGGTAGGAGATATTCTGCAGCACTATTTCATTCCCAGAACATTATGGGACTCAAAGTACGAAATGGCAAAGGGACGAAGTGACCAGCACCAGTTCAAAAGAGCCCTCTTGTTTTAGAAACACAGCATTTTTTTGTGGGGGGTCTAACTCTTGCTCACTTTTACCTTTCTGCTCTCTCTAAGTATCTGTTTGTTCTCTCTCCTCTTCCTCTTCCACCCCTCTGTTTCAGATTCACCCCAGGACCTAACAGCGAGCTCCCGGTTGCAGGACTGCGCGCCAGGCTTTACACCCTTTCTGAACTTTTTGTCTCCTCCCGTTGAACTGACTAAAACTATCACATCCGCGGCTACCGACTGGCTTACCCCGGGACCGTGGAAAGGATATCCATCCAGATAAAACGGCTTTGCTCACTTGGTGCCAAGGATTTGAAACAGCACTAATCCCCTGTTTGATCAATGAGCCCCGCGTCGGTGACTCTCCCTACTTCCTGTGGCCAGTTTCCAACCTGCTCTCTTTCTGTTTCCTCACCCTGTCTTTACCTGAAAGCCTGATACAAGTTGGCAGAGACTCATTTTAGAGGTTGGTAAAATATTTTGAAGACAATCTCCCGGCCCGCCCGGAAGGTGAACCGGTAGAGGGGTGCACAAAAAACTAAACGTGAGATTCACACAAGTGGTTGCGCAGCGGAGTCAAATTGACCCTCATTTTCTGTTATTTCTGTGCAGAAATCATTCGTGTTTGACTCGCTGATGGAGACAGATGCCATTTCTGTGAGTGCAGGAGAGGCAGGACTTTCAGTAACTTGGACCTACTGGCTGCCTATGATGAGATAGGAGAACTCTCCTTCTCCTGGTCTGACTTTATGGCCCCGAGCTTCATCCTCTATACGGGACACATTGACTTTTACTGCTGGGCATGCCCAATGTAGATTTCATGAGCACCACATTTATTTTATGTAAGATCATTTGTGTAAATAAGCACATAAATACACAAAGTACGCTGTAAGATGACAGATCCAAGAGGCTGATAAATGTGCCATCCTAATAACACATTGACCAGTTCCAAAAGGAGCCGCTTCACAATGTACGCTTGTGTTGGGGGGAGAGAAACGGCTGCGAATGAATTGTAATGATGAGTTCTGGGGTACTTTTTTTTTTTGTCATTCAGCGATGCTTTCCGTTGGGCACCGGCAATGCTTGATGAGGAAAAACAATGTATAGAATCGCCTCACGTGTGGAAGCAGAGCTGACAACACTTCTCGACCTTTGGGCCCAGAAGCAGCAGGGACTAGGAGCAGCTGTGGATAAAATATGAGCATGATCATAAGAAACAGGAATCGTGTCTCTCTCGCGCACGGGAGACGGAAGATTTGCTTACAATGACAGAGAGAAAGTATTAGTCCCAATGGAGAAAAATAGCTATCCCCCAGTAGATATAAGACAGCCTTATGAGAAATAAAATTTGTTTTCTATACTGAACTGTTGTCTGCCGTTTCTCCTGAATGTTGCCGTGAAAGATGTTCCTCTTATCACGGTTTGATATGTCGTAATATGCGGGTGGAAGATCTCGCCAGAATTTCATTTACATCATGTGATAACATTGTGTGCTGAGTTTTTTTGGGTTTTTTTTTTTTTTTTTTTGCTCGAGTAAACAGGCAATCAACATCGGCGCGAGGAGAGTTTGAAAATAACTTCCGGGCACAAGACACGGCGGTGTCTGCCGCAGTCACAAACGAATCTGCGATGCTTCATTTACACAATCCCCTCGGCGGCAGAGTGGATTTATCAAAACAGAACATTCAATTCATTCATGCAATTAGAATAAAGATTTTCAATATTGGGGGAGGGCAAAATTCCAGATGATTTTCAATATCAGCCTCCTCTCTCTCTCAGCTGATATTAGATTCGTCTCTGGTCCCCGTGGACGAGCTGGCGCACATTCATCATTTAGGAACGTGGCTAGTTTGGTGGCGCACGGCGCCTCGCTGAGCAGTCACAGAAGGTATGAAAGAGACAGACACATCAATCTCCCAGCGGCCTTGCCGGAGTCATGAAGGAATATGCAAACTACGGAAAAAAGACAAAAAAAACAAGCGAGAGCTGTTTTCCGCCTTGGCTTGTCAGTGGGTCGCCTTCTGTGTTTTTCAGATTTTTCGTACATTTTAACTTGACTTAGTTATTTAAGTTAATTGGAAGAGTTTGTGATTGGGATGCACTGAGGAATTGCCTGACAACCAGACTCGACCGATTTTCAGCTGTACCTCAAGAAGTCAAAAGCGCACTCTTTCCCTGTTTAGTAATAACTTCATATCTGGGCGCTAGCAGATCATGCTAACACATTTGAGCAAGGTACTCAAGGGGAACGTTAGCTATTTTCATTCTGTCTAAATGAAGTCAGAGGAAGCAGAAAAGCTGTGAGAAGCTTCTCAATGGAGAATATTTTCTATAGAGGCATTTCAGTTATTTATTCAAGATGCTACTATTCATTTAGCTCTTTCAACGTTTTGTAGATCAGGGTGTTTAATTCATTCCTGCCTCGGGAACATTTAAGTTGTTGAATGGACCCGAAGCTGACGTCAGCAGAGACTGCGCTTCAACTTTCAGCCTTTTTCACTGGATTGAGAAATTATAGAAGTTTGTTAAAAACTCTTAGATTTGAGTGAAAATAGAGAGACCATCATATTCCTTGTGATGTTAATGTCTAGATGAGTCTCTCGCCTCGTACTGGATTCACATTTTAAGTTCAGACATTTGCAGTTTTCATCACAGTCTAGTAGGAAGTGATAATGTTCCAGTTTATACATCATCTGCTCAGAAGCAAACAGGAAGAACTGAAAAGTAAATTCTCAACAGAATATCAATGTAGTGTCCTTGTTGTCCCAGGGAGATAAATTACCCACATGGAGGAGAAAAAAAAAAAAAAAGATCCCACCTCAGCTTACTTAAGCTTTCTTATTCTTATTTTTCTTTAACTCATGATCTGACCCGTTGTTTTCTTCACCTACTATCTGACTTTCTAAGCATTATCGGTCAAGGCGATCGCAAATATCCGTAGAGCTTCCAGAAGTGGGGCGGATTTGGAGACTTTTTGTCTGCGCATTTATAAATGTTAACATTGTTTATGCTAATTGCTAATACGAGACGCTAAAGACAGTTTAAAATTTCACCTCTTTACAGAGTATGCCGTTATAAGGCTAATATTGTGTCGTTAACCTGAGTGAAGTAGGCACCAACGCCCCCACCTATTTCAAATCAGACTAAATCTGTCAATCAACTCGACTACGTTTGTGCAGCACAATTTTTTGTTTGTGCTGCTTTGGCTTTGAAGGTATTAATGACATTTTAAAGGTCATTTTGATTTAGTAAAAGTGGGTGGGGCAGGTTGACCTCCTGACCTTCAAGCTTTCATTAATATCTTCAAAGCAGCACAATCAAAAAAATTTGCTGCACAAACGTAGCACAAACATTTGACACCAATTTTGTCTGATTTCGAAAAAGGTGGGGGATCCAACTTCACTCAGGTGTGTAGCCCTACTTCAAGTTATACAGATTTTATTTTGAATGAGTAGCAGAACCCGGTTTTGTTGCGATTTCTCTTTCAGACTCAGTTCATCCTCTGATCTCTGGGTCTCAGTGAGAAACCCTTAACGTCTAAAAATAGAGTTTTTATTTACCTGACGTCAGAAGTCGGCCTCAGATCTCTGATCGGCTCGTCTCTAGTTTCTCAGCATGTATGACAGTCACATGGTGGGGGGGGGTTTCCTTGTAAAAATGAACACTTCTGTTTATTCCTGTGTGCAATATTGTGTCAGTCTGTGTAGATTTCAACCAGTGCACCAAAATCTGTAAAACAAGTCGGACTGTGATCATTATCCTCATGTTCAGAGGTCATGAGGGAAATAATGAGTTTCTTCGTTCTATTCAACACTATTCTATTTAGGTTCTAAGTTGATTTTTTTTTTTTTTGCTTAAAGTTGCACAGGGATTAGAAATTGAAGAGTTTTTTTTTTTTCTATTACCTTTCATGCTCTTCTTTGCCGTTTTACGGTACAGTAGTCATGCTGTGGAGGGAGGTCCTGCTCCACGTTTGACCGAGCAAAACAGAACTCCAAGTTTAAAAAAGCGGGTCTTGGGCCTCTGCCGCAATCCTAAAAAAAAAAAATCAAGACATCCATCAAATACAGCCGACCTCCCACGGAAACAGCTAGACAGCCGCATCCATATGTCGCCGGAGAGCTGATCAACGGTTGACAGCAAGGACAAGTCTTTTCACAGCCAACCTGTGCTAAAAATGTAGACTGCCGTTTGTGAAACTCACAGGTTTGCTTTGCACTTTAACCCTGGGATCATGTAAAAAAAGAAAAAAAGAGAGAGTCATCCACGGTTCCCTTTCTGAACATTCATATTCCTTAATCATTTTTAAATAACTACCTATAATTTGAGAAAAGGGCACACTTCTCACCTGTGGGGCTTTGAAGTCTGTTATTACAGTCATTATGACTCACTGTGAATTTGCACTTTACAAAGAGCGTCCACTGAAGCCGGACAAACGAGAGCCTCCAAAAGCATTAAGAGCACAAAGACTGGGCCTCAGTGATGGCTACTCTGGCTGCTACATCAGGGATTATCATCAGCCTCTCTGAGGTGCAGCTGTGCTTCTTCAGGCGGCTTCATGTTGGATTTTAAATAAGATTAAATAAGATCTTAAAGATTGCACGTTAAAAATACTGAGACCCAGTAATAAGGAAGATTAGTCTATTCACAGGAGTTTTTAGTGACAAAACTCCGGCTTGTCACAGAGAAGATCACTTGTGTGACACATTGGGTTAGTGACCTAAAACCTGCTGCAAGGCTTCACTCTAAAAACTGATCAACAACTTAATCTTAGTTATTTTGCTCAGAAACACAATGCTGTGTGGGAGCAATATTTGTAGGACAGGAACGATTAATCAGATGAATCAATTGTTGAACTGATTGTCGACTAATTTAGTAATCAATTAATCGTTACCTGGAGTATACAGACTCCAAAAAAGGCAATTTGCTGAAAAAACGATATAGTCAGAGCAATAATTAAAGCTGCACGAAAATATCTACATTTTGCATGTAGGATAAAAAAAAAAAACTAAACTTCTTTGTCCAACCACCTTATGCATGTTAGGCAATGGAAGATTTATTTTGTCATGTCATTATGGGTTAAATTTTATGTCTATTATTTTCTGTTAGACAATATTTCTGTTTTCAAATAGAAATATTAGAAAATATTTCTAATACTGCCTGAGGTGGTTAACTGAAAAATGTACAGAATGTACTGATTTTTTTTTTATCATCCGAATGAGCAATAGAATAGTTGATTACAAAATAAAAAAAATAGATATTTGCTTTACTTCATATATCACAAACTTCTGTCCTTGTTTCTACCAGTGCAGGACGCTCGCTCAGATATCCAGAAAATGAACAAAACCAGCAAAGTATCTGTTGCAAATGCATGTATTAATTTACATAGAAAATTCAGTGAATGTAATTATATAAAATGTTTGTCTATACTGACTTTATGACTAATAAATACTGAACATCACTAGCTCTAGCTTATGTGGATAAGGTTTAAATTAAAATATGTCTAGGTTTATGTATAACTCATAATGGCGGTCTCACCATTTCTGAGTGATTGGCTGAAACAACCCAAGTCCTCTTCTGACCGCAACATTTGGGTCAAAGAAATAATCCAGCAACTTTTTTTTTTTTATGCATCTATCGTCTGAAACAAATGAATCCTCATTCTGATTGGCATCAGCTCTGCACACCTCAGACAAATTATTCACCACTCAGAAATAAATAACGATTACTTATTTCTCTGCTGCTCAAAAATAAATTTGCCTGTTTTCTCCACAAAGCAACACACAGCAATCTGAAATCTGTCGTTTCTACATGAATGCCCGAGTGTCGAGCACCACATGTAGCTTCGCGCCGGGGGGTCCGGTGTTGTCACAGAACAGGCTCCCACTGAGACTTCGTGGTTCACTCGCTCTCATTAAAACAGGGGCGTTTTTCACAGCAGCTACTTGACACAGAAACTCAACTGTCAAGTCGAGACTTACAAATTTGTTTGCGGTTTTGGGAGCAAACGAGCGGCAACTGAACGTGAAAAATCAGTCAGAATCACAATTGAATCGAGATATTCTGTGGATGTCAAAGCAAGATCAAAAATACAGCCTGATGTTTTATTTCTCCTCCCATATGTGAAAACCTAAATGTCCCTTTAGTGCATCGTCTTCACTCAAATGTCACAAACATCACAGTTACTCAATTTTCTCTGCTAGTGCTAATTAGTTTTTGAGTGATTTTGTGGATAGTGTCTCTCTCACTGAAAGAAACAAAGTTTGCCACCATTGGACGCAATCGCCACGAAGAGAGAAACCGAGATTCTGCAATCGGTGGGAATCCCATCTACTCTGTTAGAGACTTTATCCTTTTCACAGCACAAGGTTTCCTCCTTACTCGTGTCTTTAGTTTGGGAATCCTGTTCATGCCAAAGGGACCGACTCAACTACACTGCCTTATTTGTAGCAGATGCTGGATGAAGGACGGGACTCCATCCCACCAAGATGGCAACCAGGATGATGAGGAAGTTCTCAGGCTGTTGTGTTATGTACAGTTCCCCCACCTGTTGCTGAGGCCCCATTTGTTTTTTTGTTTTTTTAAATCAATAGGTTGTTAAACTACAAAGATCAAACTTCAATCATTTGATCCAATAAATGACACAGAACAAGATTCATTTGTACAAGAAGCCATTTTGCTAAGAAGCATCACTAAAACAAAGGAATAACTGAACTTTATATGTAAAATATATAAATACATTTATATTCCAGAGCCTCCTAGGGGACATGGTAAAAATGTTTTTGTTTGCGTTACCTCGCGATGGGTTTTGCGTTCTCTAGGAATAACGTACCGATCAGTTCATGAGGCATAATTGAATACTGTAAGCCTTTCTTACGGTGGCCGCCAAACTTTCTGCATTAAGGCTTTCGTTTCCATGTATGTCAAAATCTTGTTTGTGAGACATCTGAAGTGTTATATCTTTTCCTTCAGGATAGAAATGCACCACAAACCTATGAGTTTGTGCAAAATGCAAAAGCAAAACAGGCCAAACCTGGGCTTTCCATCTCTGTTCTCAGATGTAAACAAAGAAAAAAGGAAAGAAAAACTCCAAACCATTTGGACTATTTCTGAGTTATTTTCATGTCTTATCTGACAGTTTTGATTGTTTTTTGTGTTGGTTGTCTGACTGACTTAAAGGGCCGTCTTCATGTCCAGTTCCGTCTCAAAACTTACGTAAACATGCAGTGAACAAATCGATTTTCAATCAGCTTTTGCACAAAAGAGTGAAGAACACATTTTCACTGAGACTCTTTAAACAAGTAAATATTTGAAATTGAAATTGTTTTTGTATACAAAATAGGCCAGAAAATGTTGCACTTAGCAATATTTGCTTACTGCGAAGTAACGCAAAGGTTTTGCGAGGGAATGCAAAAGAAGTCATTTTCCTCATGTAGGATCTCTGTGATATATCGATAGTTTTTGAGTCTTTTATCATATCTATTTGTTGCTATATTTTGAAAAGACAGATATTACTTTTAAAGAATCACAAAACATCACTTTTTCATCTGGACAGCCGGAGTTTAATAGAAGAAGGGAATAAGCAGTGTACGGTTCTTATAATACAGCAGCTGATCGGACCTTGCTTTTGCTTTCTATTTTTTTTTTTGTTTTTTTTTTTATTTTTGTTTGAGCAGAGGTCAGACACAATTTCATGTTGTTTGTCCAACTTTGTGTAGAGTTCAAGGAAGCAGCCTGGCCTTCAGGCCAGAGACAAAGCCCTCCCCCGTTAGTCCAGATCCTGCCCACACATGCAGTTTATTGCAAATAAATTACCTTGGGTGTGGACAACGGAGGGGAAAGCTACATCATTTATCTTGTCTGCTCTCTGCCTGGAAAACTTTTATCACGTTATTTGATTTATGCAATTTGATTTAAGCAGTGTGTGTGCGTGTGTGTCACAAAATGCCCGAGTTTGCCTATAGACTGCTGTTAGTCCTGCATGGTTATATATCTCTAATGAGTTCATACAGCGCTAACATTTGGGAAGAATACTCTCATGTAAGTTATTAGTGTCTCAATCCATGAAACAAAACACTGTTTTCTTTAACAGAGCAGTCGTCACACTGACAGTGGATCATACCTGTGTGGACCTCACTGTTACATTACACATTTTAATCTGTGACCATACAGTTCTATTTTTAACCACTGAATGGCATTAAAGTAAAAAAAAAAAAAAAAAGACGTGTTAAGGGTCAAAAATTTACTCCATGAGTCCGATACCTACTAAAATGACTTTGAGAAGTATTCATGACCCCCAAATAAAGTTTTGTCACATTATAGCCACAAATTTCAGTGTATTTGTGTATTTTTTTTTAAGATGCTACAACAATGAAAATCTAAAAAGCAAGATGTGAATTTGTGTCTTGCCCCTGTAAGTCAGTTTGTTTTAGTACCACCTTTAAAGCTGGGATATGCAACTTTTACCAAAAAAAAAAGTGTTTTGTTTTTTTTTTACATTTTTATAAAACTGTCATTCTGTCAGTACAGCACAACATGAGACGGATAATCTGTGAAAAAAATCGAGCTCCTCTGCCTTCTCCTAGAGCTAATAAAGAAATAAACCGCTCACTTCAGAAACAACCAATCAGAGCCAAGAGGCTCTGATTATATCTCACCCATGTTAATCCAAGAAATTGTTTGCACAGGGAATTATTTAGGGATGCCGTAGTAAACAAGGCTGGATGTCAATATATTTTAAACTTTTTGAAGATTTATTTGCCCTTTTGCCAGGCAACTTCTTGTGTTGCTTTATCACATAAAATAAAATTCTTTCAAATTTGTGTTGGTAAATTGATCAAATGTCAATGAAAAAAACTTTTTGCGAGTCTCTGTCTACGCTTAGAAGAAATTTGTATTTTAAACACCAAATTTTCTGCACTGGACGGAAAATGAGACAAAAACACCTAAAGGTTACCGTCCTATAAACTTTTTTATTTCGTTCCTGTTAGGTAATAAGTTAAACTGCACTGTGATCATTGCTAGTTCGCCTCTGGACGGTGATCACCGAGCTTCGCAGCACATGGCTTCCCTGTGTTAATGTCCTGACAGGGACTATTTAGGCCAGAGGGAACAAAGAACAGGGCTCTCCAACTAACAGTACAGCTGTCACCAAAGCCAGCATGCTGTGCACAAGCATCCACTGATATCACACTGGCTGCCTCTGTTCGCTCCTCCTTTGTGTTTTCTGTATTAGCGCTCTGCTGTTCGCACAAAAAAAAGAAGCAGCGAGGGCTTAATGAGGACATCTTGTGTCTGTGAACACGGCCCTGTATCGGTTCATGTTTAGATCTTGTTCGCCGCTTGCCCTTGAAAAACGAAGTGCTGAGTTTTATCATTTCTGTTCTTTAGCTCAATGTTAGGAGAAGTAAAAAAAGATATATCAAAATCTCTGTAAGTTTACATACAGTTCACTTTGTTTAAACTCATTTTAACCCTCTCAAGATGAACTCCACTGAAATATGTTTATTTAGGTCTTTTTAAGATCGTCCTTATTTTTAGCTTGGTGGAATGATGACACAAAACACTCCCAGATAATATTTGCTTAAATGTTTCAAACACTTTCTGTAACCTGCAACACCCGTCCTGTCAGAGTTGGTAAAGCAGCTTTAAATTAGTTGGTTTCATGGTACAGACAGCTTTTAGACATGAATTATAATAAAAAGTTTTGTTGTAATTTTTTTTTTCTGTTTTTTTTTGCACCGTTGTCCAACATAACAGCTCAAACAGTTTTGACTAAATAATGGCTTGAAAGGGATGAATATTTATAAGATAAGATCATTTATTAGTCTCCCGAACAAGAAATTTGTCCAGGAAGCAATTTATGCAGTTTTATATTAAACGTTTTATTTAATTGTCACTATTTTTCATTTTGATATTGAATGGGTCTTTTTTTTTTTCTTTTTTTTTTTTTTACATTTTTTGCCAAATAATCCAAATTTTGTCGATTATGATTGGCATTGTAAAAGCAAAGAAAAAATAAAAAATCATAAATAAAATGTATTTTTTATTGCCACAGTATTTTACCCCCAGATTTAATAGAGACTACAATGAAACCGCTACATTATCAGAAGATCTTTCCACTTTTTCAAATAATTAGAGTACATGAATTTAGATGAATCTACATTACTTTCCGCTGTCAAATTTAACTTGCATTCAGTCACCTTAACACTTTTAAGGTGACTGAATGGGTGCAGGATGAATCTGCGTTTCCCACCTTCAGCCAATGAGCCGACTCCTATCCCTGTATGCAAACGACAGACGCAAGGGCAAGCAGAAGGGCGCGGTTCTTTGGACCAGGAGGAGACGAAACTGCCCCCGGAGGGCCGAAGCATGCCTCATTTAGATTCAACACAACCATTCCTCACGGGCACATGAAATCCAGGTTCCGCGCTTGCAGTCTGTATAATGTCAAGAACCCAAACAGGCAAACCTTGAAGAGACAATTTCATGTTGCCTGCGCTCACTTTGCAAAGTTTATTAGTTCCCTGAAAGCCGAATCTTCAATAAATTACCATAAAGTGCTGTCTGTGCCCCAAAAGCATATACTTCACAGCTGCTTTGCCTGTTTAGAAAATCGTCCGCCCCCCTCCGACAACCATAAAACTCACCAGCATACCTCTATCAAAGTGGCCGCTACAGCAAACCTTGTAGCTGCACCAGAATGTTAACACGACCGCGGCGCAGGAATCAATTTGGATGTTATTCCCATGACGGTCTCTCGGTATGTCTGTCCGGGGTATTTTCTATTTCGTTTTACCTCCGCCACCTTGTTTTTCCCACAAGCTATCAGCCCAAATAGAATGGCGTCTGCGTCTCAAGACGATGACCATTGATCCACGCCGCAGCCTGAGCCTTCAGCACAATGTATTTTCTTTTGTCAGCTGCCGAAGAGCGTGCCGGCACAAAGCGCAGTACAAGTCATCATGCTGTAATATATAGTTCAATAACTCATTTCTACTGTGCTGTGTTAGTATGCTGCTTTGTAAAGTAAAAAGTAATTGCTAGCATGAGCGATATTAAGTTGCCGTCGTTCATCTCCACAGCTTACTAATGAAGATGCTGCATGAAGAAATAATGCAGTCACGCATCAGAATGCTTGGTAAATATAGAAACGATGCTGTTAGTGTTAGCTCAGAGGTGAGGTGAAGCCAGACAAAAAAGATTTATTCAGAGATCAGGAGCGTGATTGTAACCGGATCCTTTAAGCCAGAGAGGTTGTGTCCAAAAAAATTGAGGGCCGTGTACTGACTGGTATTTTTTTTCCCCAACTGCAGAAGTGCAGGGCAGCCATTTTGTGGTCTTAATGAATATAGAGAGGGGGGGGGAATGCCCAGCAGACCCTAAAAATGAAATATTGGAAAGATTTGAAAAAGAAACTGATTTAGTTGTGGTTGAGAGGCTTCATAGGAGAGCAGTTTTTAACTTTTGAGTGTGATTGTTGATGATGAAGGGTTTTGGTACCTGAAATCACTCCTGAGATCAACATCAGGTGGGAAAAAGAAACCTGAGCAAAAAGTATTAAAAACACAAGTTATAACTGGAGGAGATCCTAGAGTGTTTAAGGCATTTAACTGAGTCAATTAATGGACTCTGGACCAGGTTTTTCTGCTGCACGTCAGAAAAAGATGAATGGTTAGTCCTTTCAAAAGAACAGAACTGCATGTTTGAGCAAACACTAAATGAGAAAAGCAGACAAGTTTTTTTTTGCAGCAGAGGTTTCACTGCAGTGTTGTCATGTTGAATTTTGACTGGTTGTACTTTGCATAACAGTGAAATTTGTCTTCTTAATGGATGGAGGTTCATAGTAGTTGGCGGATATGTTGTGGGACGACATGGAACCTGGATTAGCAGAGGTGCAAATGTGTTGGGAACACTTTGCCACTGTAGTAATTATGTGCAAAGAGTTGACAGACCTGTATGATTAAACCAGGAATGATCTTCTTTATTATTATTATTATTATCGCACCACATGATTCATGTCCCTGCTATTAAATGTTGGTTAATTACAATTCCTGTTTGGCCCCAAACAGGAAACTAATCAAACATGCAGCTTCGGTATTCAGCTTCTCCTGTGTTATTTTTGTTTTGTTTTTTAGACTAAACACACAATAACACACCTTCCTCACGTATGAACGACCGCCATCACACACAACAAACATTCTGTGAAAGGTTATGGGCCACAAGTATTTTTCTGAGCCAATACCAAATTTAACTCCCCGCTGTATCCTACATCTGCTGAGGTTCCACTGAGCGGCGCCAGCCAGCAATACCTGCAAGTGACTCACAATCGTCATGATGCAAGGTGACAAATTCGGGAGAGGCACTAAAAATGTGGAGACCAATTACGTTTTCACCCGCAGCATATGTTCATCAAGAAGCAATTAGACGGCTCCGTCTCAGCTCTTACTCAGGTTTGTTCACTTGATTACTGTTGCAAAAAAAAATAAAAAATTAAAGCTCTGGTGAGAGCATGTGACATTAAAAAAGCCGTACAAAATAGGAATCAGGAAATTTGAAGCAGTTCCTCCATTTTCATGACTGCCTAACAAAACACACCTTTTAGTCTCGTCAATTGTAGCACAAGGAGGAACTATTGTTTATGAGTCAGGGATGCTATAGATGTTAGCCAAGTGTTTCAATAAAATCAATAAACTAATGCATAGATAGTAACTATCTAACAACATGTCATGATCACTTTTTTATTGGTGGTATTTTGTTCTAAATTGCTGAAATTGATTAATCTTTCCCAAAACAAGCTTCGTCTGGTGACATCACACGAGGCACAGGGCAATGGAGTTCATTAAATATGTTTATTTGCATTTTTTCTTAATTTTTTCCTTTTCATTACACTGAAACAACAAAATGGTTGCACCAACTTAATTGAATTGCTTCAATTGGGAAAGTAATTCAATTACGTTTATCCAACTTAATTCATTAAGTTAGTTTAACTTGGCAAATTTAAGTCAGTCTCACTCAAATCATTTAGTTTACTTCAAATAAAGAAGTGAATTACTGAAGGATATTTTTTAAACGTTTTTTCGGCTCAGACAGCCTTTATTTAAGAGTCGTTGGAGAGAAAAGCAAGTAATGAAAGAGGGGGAAGACATGTAGTAAAGGTCATCAGACCAGGAATCGAACCTGCGACGTCCGCGTCGAAGATTAAGGCTGCCTTGTGTGTGTTGTGCTTAACCCCTGCGCCACCAAGGAGCCGGTCAGTGCAGGACCTGTCCCTGGTGAAGCTTGTGTCATGATGTCACATGTAGGAAACAATTACACAGTGAACTTAATTGTTTCAAGAAAAGTCAAAGTAAAAAGTTCCTTTAAGTTAATAATTTGTAACTTTTTAGTTAATTCAACACAAAAAAAGTATCACTAAACCAAAAGAAGTAAGTGAGATGAATGTAAATAAGTCCATGAGATGAACTCCAGTCCAAATGCACTTGTCAGGGTGCAACTTGTTCAATGAAGTCAATCAAGTTCAAATTCAAGCAGTTCAAAGGGCTTCACGTGATGAGAGCATAAAAACATCATAAACACGTCGTAGAGCCAACAATCGTGAAACCAGAAACATTTTGACAAGTGCCATCGTTAAAATCATCAATACACATCAAATATGTCGATCAATATTCCTTTTATTTTGGCTCCAAAGCGACGCTGAACATGTTGGGTTTTAAGCCCAGCCTGGGCTCTGCTGCTTGGATTTCAGGAGGATTTGGTCAACAATAATAAAAAAAAAAATTCAAGGCGATTAATGAAAGACGGATTTGCCGGATTTTCTTATCGACAGTCTTCTGAAATTATTTCAAGACCAAATTGATTCCATACAATTTGCCAGAGTTTGTTTTTATACACTTTTGCACTTTGATGATATTCTGAAGTGGAAATGAATCCTCATTTCCCAGCATGTTTATAGGAAAATCATAAAAGCCATAATTCCATCCCACGTTAGCAGCACTGCTGCTGCGTGGTAAAGGAACGACTCCCGACTCTGCACTCACTTCATTTCCTGAAACACCGGCGGTCCGTTTCCCTCAAGTGGTCAGAGAGAAACTATTTAAACTTGCTCCATGTATGAAAAACTTGGTAAATGAACGTCTGGACTGTTTCATTGATTAAATTCTCCCAGGACTCAGGGGCTAAGTGTGTGCACTCAGCCAAATAATCTCTTTTTAATTTCAGCACCTCCAGAATTGCCTTCTAAACACAAATAATGACAGTAGCAGGAAAGCTCTGTAAACCTGTCCGTGGGCTGATATGAAACGCCTTGATTGTTTCATAATTTTCAAAGCCTCAAATAGTTTGTTTTGGGGGTTTTTCCCCCTGCCGCAGAGGTTTCCTCTTCTGCATAATAAAAAGCCTCAACATCCTGTTTTTTTTCTTATGCTAGATTTTATAGACCGTTACATATTTTCACAGTGTGGAGCAATGAACACCTAATCTATTGTATTAAACATATTAACCATGTTCTTTACTTAACTTCGTGTCATGTCAAGGCATTCTGCTGCACTAAAAAAAATGTCTAAAGCATGAACTACTTCAACTTTATGCCTCAAGGATTAGAACAAACTCCCTGAGCCAACCCCTCTAACCGTATCACACAAATACCACCTGCCTAAATTAAATAAAAATCCATTAAAACACTCCTGATTGCACAAATTATTTGTGTAACCAGGTTGAAAGAGTTACGAGTCAAAGGCGGCATAATTAAACGGGGCGATTTTGAAACCTAATACAAGATATAATTAAGGAAATTAATAAGGTGTCAGCCCCCTTTCACTGGGTGATCTGCCTGATGATTAATCACAGCCTGGGCTAATTTGATTTGTGACAAGGAAAGGGATGACTTGGCTAAGTCGGTTAGCAGGGCTCAAGTCGACAGCATATGACATTAATAAAACATGAACGGTGGGGGAACAAAAATCCACGTGTGATCCTGGCAAAGGAATCAAATTAAAGGAGACTTTGAATAGATGTTTTCGTGACGAAGCCCGCAGCAGGGCACCGAGCGAAATGCGATTAAGGGCCCGGACGTCACGTTATTGTAACCTCTAAGTACTTCAAACGAACATGTTCATGAAGAGGACATGTTTGGGCCAGAGAGTGTTCTAACAGGCAGGCTACAATCCCAACAATACTGATGGGACAAAGTATTAATCACAAACCAAAAAGGTTCAACTCTTGCGATTGTCGTGGAAGAAATTGAAGAAAGTTAATTTTTGTGTCTGATGAAATACCCAACGGTTATTCAATTTCAGCTTTTTATTTAAATCTGAGGATATGTAGGAGCTCACAATGCTCTGACCTCCGACAGGCGTCGCTGGGCAACTGGAAAACCAAGAAAAGGCCCACAGCATAACAGACCCTCCACCTTGCATACCAGCTGGAATGATTTGTTTTCACACATAGAAACAGCAGCTTGGACTCTCATCTAAATTTGTAATAATTTTACATTATTTTTATAAATGTTTTAATTAATTCTTTCATTTAGAGAGGTAGCTTGTTTCCCGTGGGCGTATCCCGACTTTTGAAGGTAAAAAGACGGATACCTGACGTTGCTAAAACTCTGGTCTCTGTGTCACGCTGTATTTTCCCCCAGTGGAAACAGAAACTTATCGAACACTAATTAAAGGTTCTCAAACAAAATTCTTACTAAAAAGCCCGAGTGGTTAAATTAGCTTTCCAACAGAGAACAAATAAATCTCTATTATTTCTTAATAATGGCCTCCGCTTCCACCGTTTCAGTCTTTGATTTGATGTGCTCAAATAAAATGTTGGATTTTCTAAAATTCTCAATGTGAGCCCTTTTTTCTTCTGCTTCTGTATCAAAAGGTTAATTTGGTTTATGACCTATTAAACACATTTATCACACATTTATGTGTGTTGGGCATGGCTCTTTATACTTTGTTTTCATAAAAAGGAAAATGTGAATGCTTCTTCTGCATAATACACTCTTTGGGTTGGCAACATAACATCGCCACAGAAAACATTTGCGTGTTGGAACTAAACGAAAACATGTTTAATCCTTGTGCAGCGCTGCAAAACGTGACTTTTTCTTTTCTTTCTCGACTCTTCAGTAAATCTCTACAGGTGTCCGAAGCCAGAAAGGTAAAAATTTATTGACACGTAAACACCAGGGGGTCTGAATGCAGAATATCTTCTTCATTTTCGTTTCTCCAACAACTTTGAGCTGTTGGCAGTCAGGAAACGAGTGCGCAGGCTGCCTGCTTTCCCTGCCAACTCATAAACCGTAATTTCTGAAAACATTAAGAGCAAACCGGCAGCGAAAGCAGAGCAAACATAAAGACTACTTCCAGTTTAAACATTGGACTCAAAAATTCATTAAAACTCGGTTCGCCACGCGGTCGTGTTTTAAGATTCGATTTTTGTAAAGCTTCTTCTCACCGCTGCCCACTCGGAGTGCCAGCGGCTCTGACAGGCTGGAAATAAAATCTGAATCTATTAAAAAAAAAAAAAAAAAAGAAACGATAACTGAAGTTATTAAAAAGTGACGGACACAAACGACCACGCACATTCCTTAAGAAAAGAGTGGAGCGGCTGGGTGGAGGAGGTCAAGCTGGAGCTCAGCTGCACAGACTGTGTGGAGGTGTGAACAGCAGTCAGGCTATCTGGCTGCGTTGTGTCGTGCCCCACCAGCTGTAATAGAGGTGTGAATTTTCCACTCACAACACACAGATGTGTCTTCTCTCTCATGAGAAGACTATTTGCTTCAGTTTCGCCGGCGATCCGCTGCATCAGTCGAGCAAAGCCCCGGCTCCAACATTTACCCTGAGCAAACTGCGAGGTGTGTCTGCTGAATGAAAGTCAATACGACTGTCTCCAGAACTGACGGACTGGCAGACGCACAGTCATGACTCAGTGCGCCGCCTCCCTACGCCTCCCCCCAACAACTTCCTGCAGTGATGCAAAAAGATGAGCTGGCAGACACGAAAAGGTCACAATATGTAATTTTGGAGCAGTGAAGAACTCGGATGCGTCAAATGAGCCTGCACGTTTTGAATTATGGTCTCTCAAGATTTTAGCTGCACATCAAGATGAAAGGTCAAATGAGAAAGATCTCGTAAAATAACCAATCCCGCGGCGTCCCGAATACGCATTAAACCAGGTCTGCGTGGCTGTTGATAATAAGCCTTTTTCAACAACGTTGTTGTTGCTCTTTGATGAGAATTCAAGCACTATTAAAAATTCATTAAAGTGTTTTTAATTGCATTGCATAAAATTATGTGAAGCAACTTGTAATGATAATTGCTGATTAGCGGAGCTCCGCTTTATTAATGCTGAAACCCACGGAATGTCTCAGATGTAAAAAGCAATGAAATATTTGCGTCTTAGCTCAATGCTTGGTCTGATTTTGGAGATTGTCACTGTTCACAAATATAATTAGACATTTTTACTCATGTTTTGACATGAAACGTATACCGTTAGGTTGATAAGGATTCCCAAAACCTTTTCCTAAATGTCAAAATAAGGACCTAAAATAATGTTTTAGACAATGTGTGTACTTTTTTTTTTCCTAATTTACATGTTTATATATACTAATTTTGTCAAACCTTCAAACAATTTTTGAAACCCCAGATGATGATATGTCACTGCATGGCTCAATGGAGGCAGTGTGGGTGTATTTTTACAACCAGACAAACAAAAAAAAAACAAAAATCAGGTAAGATGTGATGAAGAAAAAATGTGGACCTCAACATCATTGGTTCACCATTGGATGCAAACTCTTGGTGTTTATTTGTTCAAACAAAGACATGAAAGTTCAGCCGTCACACTGTTATACCCGTTTTGTTTTTGGGAGATCTGTTTTGATGGAAAATGAAGAAAAAAAAAAATCCTTGTGAAGATGGCTTTGACCAACATGGGAAACCGTTATTCCAAAAGCAATACAGCAAAATAGATTTCAGTATCTTTCAAATGCCCTCAGGGACAAACACTGTCGTTTTTGGAGGCATGTCCTGTGGTCTGATAAACTAACATTGACGTATGTGAACAACTTAACCATTGTTGTATGGAGAAGCTTGCAACAAAGAGCAGAGCACACCATGCTAACTGTGAAGTACAGCGATGGCAGAATCAAGCCACATGAGTGTTTTGCTGCTTGGTACAGATCTCAGTACCAAAGAGAGTTTGAATAGGCTTGTGCAGGCAAGGTGGCCTACTAATCTGACTCAGTCTGGAAGGCAATTCTACCAAATGCTAACATGCTACATGTCAATTTCTGAATTTACAAAAGTTTAAAATAATTCTCTAAAATATTCTTTTACTCTTATCTGCATTCAAAATCCTCTTGGATATAAATTTTGCCAATCCTAACTATTAGGAAACAGTAAAGTTTAGTTTGGGTTAATGTCCAAAACTGAAACAAGTTTAGGTTTACATTAAGCACCTTTGACCACCAGAGTGAATAACAATTTGATAATTAGCTTCATAGCAAGTAACCTCACAAAACACAATTAAATTCACACAAACTTGAGTGGTTTTTTTTTTCTTTTTTTTTGCATAATTGTAATGCAAATTAATAAACATAGGCTGTAAATTAGAATTGCATTAGAGGACAGATTGCTGGGATTTAGCATATTTGCATAAATTAATCCACCAGAAGCTCTTCAGTACAGTAAAACGACAGCAGCAAAGTTACAAACAGGTGCTGTTGTAACTTATCTGTACTGTTATGGAACATGGATAAGACTTATAGAAACACTAAATGCTTAAATGTAAAATTAAGGGAGCGTATCAAACAGGTGTCAATCTGCTAAGCTAGGAAGTATGCTAGCCTATGAAATTATTGCACTCAGACTGAGACAATGCAAACTTCTCAGACAAGTGTGGATAAAGGAGGAAAAATATCTCAAGAGGCAAAAGAAAAATATAAATGGAAAAAAAACACAAAAATGATAGTGAAAGGCAAGATACAAGTAATTTTTAAGTACCATCAAATCACTGCAAATGGCTAAATGTTAGCTCCTTTGTAAGCCAAAGGGTTTTTCCAGTTTTTAAAGAGTCTAGAGTTTGTTTGATCCTAAATAAGATGAAATATTTGATATTTAGGTTTGTGATGGACCGAGTTAAAAACAGGAGAAGTCACAGGTTATATTAGGAAAATAGGTTGTTTTTTTTGTTGTTTTTTTAACCCAAAGATTATAAAAAACAAAAGATAAACTGAGATCATAAAAGAGGTCAAAGAAACAAAACTGAACTCAGGCAAAAAATGTAAACAAACTGGCTGCACAAACAAACATAACTGACCTAACAAAGAAATGACACGCAGATGTTTATATACTGGCTGGTCAGACCAAATAAGACACAATAGGGGTAACTAAACAGAATACAATTACAAATAACACAAAAACAAATAGCAGTACAGCTAAGTTTGGCTAAAGACCCAAAATTAAAATAAAAAATATTCAACTTTAAATACTAATATTTACATAAATACAAAACTTATCTAAACCATCTTTTGTCTGGCAACTGCAAGGCAGGTAAGTACCAGCAGGAAAACAAAGAGCTAATCCTAAACAGACAAAATTAACTTTAAGTTGATATAAATACATATGTTAACTAAATGCTAAATGTGCGTGCTAACAAATGGAACAAATGTGTCCAAATCAACTAATAAATGTTTTTATTGAAACTAAAGTGTTGTGTTTGTATGAAAAATAAATTGTGCATAAAAAGAGTTACCGACATCGGAGTGTGGCCATGGATTTGGCCATCACAAGGCTGAACATACTTCAACTGGATAGAACAATACTAGAGAAATTTATTTTTGTAGATGGCAAATTGGAACAATATGTGGTGGAGCTCTGTCCCGTCCCATCATGGCATATTGACAATTTTACCAAATATGTAAAAAAAAAAAACCTTATACACGTCATCAATCCACCGCAGGCCAACACAGAGATACAGAGGACAGAAACTGTAATAACACACTCAAAGATCACTGTCAGGTGGCCGATTGAAACAACCTCGACTCTACAATTATTAATTAATTACTGAATATTTAAACAGACTGGCCTGATTGATAGTCTTACATGAAAAAACGTGCTCTTTTCTTTTGTTTTTCTCTTGCTGCATCTTCCTCGTTATCCAATATTTTGATCACAGTCACACAAGCTGTTTGGCATGATGCCTCGAGGTCTCTCAAGAACCGCATATTTTACACAGCTTACATCATGCGGAGACACAAATCAGTCAAACCCGCTGGAGATTTACTCAAGGACAATTGTTTGCATGTTTGACATTTGTCAAGGCAGCTGAGAAACATAGCAGACAGTCTGATCTCCAGGGCCTTTTCCCTGCATTTATTGTCCTGTGGACCGCGTTGTTTCACATAGGCAGAGGTGTGCAAGACCAATAATGAGCAGACAGTTTGTGACTTTCCCTCTGGACATTATATTTTATAACTCTGCCTAATGAGCAGTTAAACTTCCCACGGTTCTGACCTCCGGTTTGCCTGTTCACAACCTGCCAAGCACCCAACAACCAATTAAAAGCAACCCTTCCCTAATGGCTTTAAATTACTTGGATTCATTTAATTACATTGTGTCATCTCATTCGTGCAAAACTGTGGCCCCTGTTTATGTAAAGAGCCATGCAATTTATACATATGCATGTATAAATTGCACATGTTACACAATGGTAAGTTTAATGTGCAGCTGCTTGGCACAAACTAACCACATATAACACTGAGCAGTACACTTCGTTCATTGTTCTCCCATTTTTGTCTCATTACAACCACAAACGCATCACTGTGATCCCAAAATTCCAGCAAATATGTTTGCTGGAAGTTTGTGTGACGGTGTTGTGGGAAGGAAAAGTTGTTTTTTTTAAATATAAGTCATGAAAAGCATGACTTATATTTAAATTCTTCCTCCTCAAATTGATAAATTGTAGGTCCACATTTCGACCTTGCATTTCAACTGCAGCAAAAAGTTTTCTTTGCAAATCTTGAGAGAGATGTTTTGCACTCTCTCCTTTTTGCAGAGCAGCTCAAGCAAAGTCAAACGAAATGGGGGCGGAGGCCATCTGGAGACTTGTGTCTGGTTCTGAGTTGGATTTATATCTGGACTTTGACCGGGCCATTGCACTTTGATTGTAGCACTATAGCTGTATGTTTTGGAATCTCTACTCCAGGAAGACACAAATTTTTCATCAACTGTTATCAGCTTGACTGTGTGCAGCTCCTCCAAAGTAACACTAAGCCCGTTGGCTGAATCTCAGGCGAAAGCTCAACTTTAAGAGAATGATCATTTACAACTGGGCCACCTAATAAATCAGCCAACCATAGCACCTGGAAAGCATTTGCACAGTAAAGGGTTTTATATCAAAACTGGACACAGAAAAACTGGTGCATGCATTTTTCCACTAAATTAAACTTTTACACACTATTTGTACGTTGTTGCATATATTCGATTCTTAATGTAATTGGATGTTTATTTTTTATGTTTGCACTTTTTTACTTGTAAAGCTCTTTAAATTTGGTGAATGAATGTGATTATCTGTTGCATCACTTTGCCTTACTCCGTTCAGTTTCAGGTGAGCAGCGCTTCTTAAGATGTGGAACATTAGGATGTTTTTTTCAGAACCAAGTTCTACTTTAATTTTCTTCAAGCTTCACCATGACTTGACCTATCTGATGTATTTATTGGTCTTCATGAAGGTGTTTGTTGAGCAACGTTCTCTAACAAATCTCCGAAACCTTCAGAGAACAGCTGTATTTATATTGGCATTGCGTTACACATACATTGATGCTATGTACTAATGGTGACTTGTGAAGACAATTGGTTGAACTGGATTTTATTTGATGGCATCAGAATAAAGGGGCCTAAATACAGATTTATTCCATTAAGATTTATATTTGTGCAGAGAAAGAAAAACACACGTCATTGTTACTCCACTTAGTTTTTGCCACTTATTACACAAAATCTGTGCAAAATACGTTAATGTTTGTGGTTACATTGGGATAAAATGTACATTCCAAGGGAGGCAAATACTTTCTGCAAGATTGTCACTTCAGTCTTGATATTACAAGTTATAAGCAATATTATTAATAATACATAGGTTGTTTCGGTCTTCACAACAACAACAAATCAACTAGTATAAGCTCTATGAAACATTCATGCTTTTCAGCTGAAAGACCAAGGGGCTGAGATGACTTACCTGCAGACAGTGATGACTTTGTCTCCCACCGTCCTGAGAAACGTGCTTCGACTCTAATGGACACTGACGTCCCTCCCCCCTTGGCGTTTCGCTGATGAACGCTTCCCTCACTTTGGCAGGAACCTCATCGACGATTTTTTTTTGAAGGTGGATGCGCGGCCTCGTTGGCGTGCGGTGCCCCCGTCCCCCTCTTCGGGTGCGTCTATCATTCTTACCCCGGGACACATATGTGAGCAGATTGGACGGCCTTGTTTTCCTCGACAAAACTTTAGCATCACCCGTGTGTCTCTGGGCTTATTTATGACAGCGAGGCAAAAATCACAACGCGGTATTCTCAGTTCGTTTTCTTTTCCAGTAAATATCTATGGTAATCGTTTATTTTTGACAGATTGTAAGCATGCCAGCAGTCAGCAGTCCAGCTTCGGTCACCTTGTTTGCTGATATCAGGGTGTGGAGTTTGCGCTCTGATGTTGCAACAACAGGCCCCGTCACTCCCCTCATTCAAGCTATTTTTTCTTCCTCCGCCTCTGTCGACTCTCATCGCCGAATGGCTGATTGTATCAACTCAGTAATGCGCTATTAGCCGATGATTGCGCTCTCAATGCTCCTTTTGTTACAGTAAGTGTATTAATTATTGCACATGTAATTATCAGCCCATTGTTGCTCTGTAATTAGGCTGTCACTAATGAATTTTAAGAACTTTGCCCCATCTATAGTAATTGATTCCTCTGACTCTCACCAACCTCTTTAGCTCAAAACTTTCGCAGCTGTCGCCGTCTCTGATGGCGCACTTGTCCTGCTTCCTCTTTCACCACGACAAGCTCGGCGCTCACATCCAGTGACCTGGAAGTCTTGCCAGGTTGCAACAGCCTGATAGGGAGCTTTGTTTAAGCCGGGGCTGCAGTTTGTCACGATCCCCCAGGGCACTAATGAGTGGTAGTCATTGGAGACACATGAGAGAATCAGAGTCGGGGGGCTTCAATTCAGCTAATGTTTTGAATAATTTTCTGCATGTAATGCCCATTGGTTGTCTCTAATGTACTGTGTGATTTCCCCAAGAGATTCTCATTAGGAATCTGTGACAAATGAAAGTGAGCTGTGATCCAGACTTTATAGACTTTATACTGAGCTCCTCGCTCCGCTTCTTTAACCGGCTGCCTGCATGTTTCCGTGAAAGCCCCGGTCTGAAGGAGTCTCCCTAGAAGAGCATAGTTCTTCATAATGAGCATGGCTACCGCCAGTTAGGGAAATGAAGCAGATGTTTAATTTTCTCTTTCTCCTCTCCTCGGTAGATTGGCTGACTTTGGGAAATTGCACCCAAATTAAAGCTTTGCAAGAGACACGCTTTTTCTGTCTTTCCCACAATGTCAAGTGCAAACCAAAATGTCCTATAAATCCTCACATTTCCAGAGAGGACACCTCTGCACATAAAGTGCATTAGCTGATCAGGCACAGCATTATGACTGCCTGCTTAATGGTGTGTCAGTTTTTTCTTTAGGCGTTTCCACATTTCCACTGTGAAGTCCAAAGCATGTCTGAGTGATTAACTTACTGGGTTCTCACTTCAGCCGCACAGACTGAGGTCTCATTCATTCAGTCCTTTACAAAACTGAGAGCAAAAATATTAAAAACAATGCTTTTTACTTATACGGAGTTCACGAAAAGGTGTAACCGCAGCCAACTTTGAAGGTACGTCTCCCCACCTAGACTGAGGTGATCTGTTATTTTTGGACCGACAGAAGAAGGGAGCGACAGCTCTAGCCATGACAACGTTTACGCTGTGAAGCTAAAAGTCAGGCTGCGTTTTGTGGTGTTCACAGAGAAAGCCTGTGAGACGGGTCGGATACCAACAGCAGTGCGCTGTTTCGCTAAAATATGTATTTATACTTTTTAGATGATTTCCCTGTTTTGTTATAGTTTATTTGCTTTCTTTGTGTGATTTTTTTTTTTTTGCCATTCTCCCCATATGACTGTAGCACATTCAGTTAATTGTTCCAGTAATCACCTTCCTTAGCATTTATACTCCTGACATTTTTTTTTTTACTTTTTGACTCTTTACTTGTTGTTCTGGTTTGTCTCCCGTTTGTTCTTCTTTTCTGTGTAAGTTCCTTACAGTTTAAGTTTATTAAACTCACTTTAGTCCTTCATAACCTCAGCTCATGACAAAGTGATTATCCTTCTGAATATTGCCAAGGTCATGAGGATGTGCTATTTTATGTGCTTATGAAAGCAGGACCGAGGGCACCCAGCCAAATATTCCCCAAAATATCATGTCAATGAAGTGTATGGCTTCACTTCATGGATGTTCGCCTGCAGCTCGTCCTGGTGCCATCCTTATTCCACTGATCTGGGGTCCGGCGTTTAGCATGGACACCCTGATTGTCCATGCTAGACATAATAAACTAAAAAACATCTGACCTATGCTACTTTTCACATCTTCTTGCCAACTACTTTTCAATTGCCCTTTGGTTACAAATAAAGAAGTTTATTCTGAACTGAGTAAATATATCCCATCCAGTCACACGCGCCACGATGAAGAGATAATCATTGTTTTTTATTTCACTCTGTCATAAGGTTACGCCTTATGTTGTTGCATAGAAACTCAATAACATTCATTTGACCTTTGCTTTGCTTGCATTTAATGCCCATTTCCACTAAAGGAATGCGCTCTCTCTCTCTCTGTGTGTGTGTAGTATGCAGCATTAGCACCAGCAAAGGGCCGTGGCTGAGATGCCCATGTCATGTAACACCTAAAGACAGTCAAAGGTCAAGTTGAGAAGGAACAGAAGGGCCACAGATGGAGCTGCAGAGGATGGCCCTGTTCTGCCCCTTTGCTGTCATATCACCCCACACCAAGCCCCAACTATATCCCACTAACCCACCCCCCTGGGGGGTCCAGGCCAAGGAGTGCTCAGATGCAATGACATACCGCGGTGTGCATGCACTCATGACTTCACACATGCATGCAGCTCTCAGTGCCTTCCACACACATGCTGAGATGATTAATAATTGGGGAGCAGCTTGTATTTAAATCAGATTCAGAGGATTTTAAATGGGGGTGCTTTGAGTGTCCACGGTGACCCTCCCCCCCCCCCCAGGCATGATGGCGGGCTAAAAAAAGAGAGCAGGTGGTGGGAGTCTAGATAGCGCGACATCTCTCTCTTTCATAATGTCAAGCCTCTGGCTCTCTGCCATTCTTAGATGCGTTGTGCTTTTTCATTTTTTCCTTATGTTTTCGCACAGCTTGGAAAGTTGCCTTTATTATAATCTAGCTAACAACTTCAAGACTGTTTCAATAGTAAAATAGCTTTTTTTTATCTGCAACAAGGAAACTTTGTTTTGCTTTAAACTGACCTGGTATTCTTCAGTTAACAAGTGACAATAAGTCTATGGGCAATACGAAACATATTCATTACATTTTTTTGCATAGAATCATAAGATTTTAGTCTGGCCAATTCTGCCTATCTTTTGGAACAAGCTATTTTAGGGCCTCCTGTCACTTTAAATCCAAATAAGCTGCTGCAGGCCACGCAGCCTCCCATCTCAACATTTACATTTGCCTGTAAAACTGGATGAAAACAGACGAGCAATTATGCAGCTGTATGTGATTGAAAAGCATTAGTAGAGCCTCCTGCGTAACCAACAAGAATGCAGCGAGTGATTTCTGAAACGTAAGCCGACAACAGAGCACTTGTCTGTTCCAGCAGCCATTGTACAGCACTAAAACCAGCCGGCCAAGCATGCTGGGATCAACTGGGGTTGCTAGGTGACAGCGGAGTTCCCACAGAAATTTGACTCAACATCCCATAGAGCTTTGAAACAGCCAATTTTCCAGACACCAAAAAATATTAACTTATTGCCAAAAAGCAGCTAGGTGTTTTGTTTTAAGCGCTTGGGCTGCTTTTAGAAGCAATTGAGACACAAGCGGAAGTATAATGTGCAAAAACATTAACGTGTTTGCTTAACGTTTTGGTATAAAAATATGTTTTTGAGGAAATAATCCGTAAAGAGGCATTTTTACTCCTATTTAATCCTACAGAATCTCAGGGAGGCTGGTGATCGGTTAATGCAAGGCCTTCTGACAAAAATGTCGTTAAAATGTGACAGGAAGGTGGAGGACCTGAAGAAGATTCATGCACAGACAACACGCCATAGCACATGCAAACCCCATAAACAAAGGCTCCAGCTGGGATTTGAATCAATGTAGCAACCACACCACCATGCAGCCCTCAACAGTCACAGTTATATCTATATATACATACCTCCAAATAATTCATAACACGCTTGAATCTGTTCATCTTTCTGAGATTCAGGTAATATTGAGCAGCATAAAACATTAAAATGTTTCCAGGCTGGCGAGAGGTACGGCGCAGCTAACTAACAGCGCTGATACAGTTTTGAGTCAAGTTTGAAAGATAAAATTTGCAGGGTTGTTATCTTTGCAGCTTTGATGAAAATTACATCGAACAGAATTTTACTTCCAAAACTCTGACTTGTCCCTCTGAGGCTACCGGGTGGTCTCTGCTTCTCACCAGGCCCTTTAGTTTTGTATTTCCTGAACATTTTCTGTTGGACTTTAAGGGGACTGAGTGGGAAGAATAGCAGACTTGTGGTCTGAAAGTTGTCCATCCCATTTTCCACTTTTCTTCCTTGTCACAAGTTCCTTTGGGCCTCACCGTCAAGTTGTGTGAAGGTGTTTTTAGTGTCATGTTGGTAAATGCAGATGATTTGTTCAAGCACCTTAACTGGAAAGTTTGACCAGGAAATTCCAGTTGAAGTGAAATCCACTTGTGAAAAGCAGTTTGTAGATTTAACTAGATTTTGATTTGAGGAAAGTTTAACTTTGAAACATGAACCGATCAACCCGACAAACCCAAACAAAAGATGGACCGTCTTTTTTTTTTAGGATGAAAACTTTAAGCCAGAATCATCAGTCAGCAGCTTGGTTGGTCTTAATCTCCAAACTCATGGGTCTCATCAGAGGGAGGTCCAGCTACTGGTGGCTGACTAACCCAGCCGACCCAGTACTATCTTTTATGAGCGTATCGGACTACATATGTCAGGAGGATTTATTATTAGCAGAGCGCTTTAGCTGTAAATATGCCACATCATTACCAAGTCTAATTACACTGGAGTCCAAAGTCTCTTTGCAGACTAACATTGCCTCTCACATACAAGGACACAGTAGCAAACATGCACAAAGAGGCCTATTGAAAGAAACTAGGGCACAAGATGCAGTTTACTCTAATTAACTGTTAATGAAGGGAAAACATTCAAACAGCCAGCACACAATGCCATAAAAAGATAAAGTATGTATCCCGATTGAACATTTTGACAATTTGTCATGCTGAAACAAACGTGACGGTACTTATATTTGTGAACTCTCGTTCCATTCTCAAATTTATTTGCCTCCAGCAGGTTTTCCTCCAGGCCTGGCTGGCGATTACCTCCATCCATATTCTCATCAACTCTAACCAGCCATGTTTTACGCCATGTGACCACAGCATAACGTTTCATGACGATGTGACAATATGCAACTGTTTTACACATTGCTTATTTCCCTGCCACTTTTTGACAAAGCCCAGATTTGTGGAGTTTACGACTAAAAGTTAAAATAAACTATGGATCTCTGCAGCACCTCCAAAGTTACTGTGGGCCTCTCGTCTGCTCCGAGAATAATCCGTCCCTTACCTCACATGTGTCAAGTTCAAGACCTCAGGGGCAAATAGCATTTTATGTGACCCTCTAGGCTCTAGATTGACACATAAACAGTACCGTCAAAAACAATTGTGTATGCAAACATTATTTTATCAATCAGCTCAAAACAGTTTTTTTCTGTACGCTAGAAAATTATATCAGTGCAAAAAATATTATTTAATTTTTAAAAGTACTATCAAATGTAGAGACAGCCACATTTGACAGCCACATTTATTCACAATCGGCCCTTTGATGATGTTCGTGGTCTTGTTATGGCCCAAAAAGAAAATGACTTTGACACCACTGCCTTACTTGGA
This sequence comes from Girardinus metallicus, assembly GCA_903067095.1. Lineage (NCBI taxonomy): Eukaryota > Metazoa > Chordata > Actinopteri > Cyprinodontiformes > Poeciliidae > Girardinus > Girardinus metallicus. The sequence goes on from CAEGAE010077704.1 coordinate 33,265, forward strand.
TCATCAGTCCAGGAGGTCAACCATTGTTTTGGTTGATTTCAGCCTAAGAAATGTTTCCTTTCTGGATCATTTGTTGATGAGCATCCATCATCTTGGGATGTTCAGTTACTCTGGCTAAGAGCCAAAAAACCTCTCTGGGGTTTTTCCAACTCATTTGCGGTAATTTTGATGAGCTGAATCCAAAATTCTCATTGGTTTTGCTCAATCAGGTCAACTTTCTGAACTATGGATGCAACATGAGCATCAAAATGCAGGACTTGTTCTCACATCTGGATCTGTTTCCTGAGGGTCAATGAGTGACGAGCAGGAGGAGAGACTCCATCGGGACAGAAAAGAGATGGAGAATTTAGCACAATGAAGACGTAATGTTCAGTTTATATGTACTTACCTTTATTAGTGTTGACTATTCAATTTACAGAAGTCCAAGTTTGTAACATTTAATTAATAAACTCTGTTAAAAAATAAATAAATTTCTCCTAAAACCTTTATTGGAGAAATATTAACGGAAATTAACCGAAATGTCACAAAAGTGTCATACATTTTGTCAGAAGATCAGATTTTTCTAAATCTAAATGGAATAAAAACCTGACCTGATTGAGAAAAATGGATGTCATTTTTGCATTCACAGTGCAAAATAGTCCTAATTCAGTTTAAAAAAAACAAACATAGACAACTTCCAGTAAATATTTTTTTGTAACCAGAATGTCGTTTTAAAACTTCTCCACTTTTTCCTCACTGACCGTCCTGCTTTGTTCCGTTACGATGCCACATATCCAGTAATATTCCAGATAAATCCGAGTCCTTCATGAATTACTGAGACTGAAACTACACGCAGGTCGACCCCATTTGCACATTTCTGAAGACAACTGGTTGCATTGTCGATGACTATATCAGATTCTGATTTTTATTTTCTTCTAGAAATAAAACCCCATTGTTTTCATTCTACTTCAAAATGATGTTTTACTTTTAGTTGGTTTCTTGCGTAAAATCCCAACAAAATACTTTAAGTCTGTGGTTGTGACGTAAAATATGAAACATACTTTTACAAGACCCTGCAGCATTGGTGTCTCAGCATGTTTTTAATTGTAATAGTCTAATCTTCCATTGGGAACAACAAAAAAAAAGTTTAAATCCTTTTTTCCATTGTGGAGTGGAGCCACGTATAGTGTAGCGACTGAACAGCACAGCGTGTTGCTGATACATCAAGGTGGCAGTGGCAGCACTGTTTCTCTTAGAGGTAGCTATGATTTACAGATCAAGCAGGTGATGCCATCAGAACCGCTGGTGGCTTTGACAGGGCCGCACTAAATCACACCCCAGACGGCGCGGGGCGTAGGAGGTCTTGATAATGTTCTGATGCAAAATGATCAGCGGCACCTCGCCTTGATTAGGGCTGACAGCCTGACAACCCGGGTGCTGCGACAGCAAAAGCTACGTTGAGACGTGCGAAGGGGAAGACAGGGAGCAAGTGTGAAGACATTTACTGGGAGCGATAGGACGGGGACAGGCAGAAGTGGGGAAAAGTGTGAGACGTGACAGGGATGGGTCCTACATTGTGGGGGAAGTGGGAATCTGGCTGACTGAAAAGAGATGCCTTGTAGAAAATACAAACATCCATTATGACAGGAAGCATAATCAATGTGCCCTTTTTAAAGAACCAGCTGGCAAACAAGGAGACATTCAGCAGCGTTTGATAATGCCACCAAATAATTTCCCCCTCCGTCTCCCTCGTTCTTTTTTCCATCCTTCCCCCCCCACCCCCCCCCCTTTGCCCATCTCATACACCCTCACTGTGACAATATGTCATGCAATGGATATAATTGCAATAATGCAATTTGGTTTGGAGGCGGATTGAGAGCATAATTTGACTCAACCCAGACGAAGTGACAGGCTAATGATTTAGCATGGCCACTGGCTATTATGAGAAGCGAGCGCTTTCCCCGCTACTGAGCTAATTTTCACTGATGATGGTCTTAGCACGCTGCCTTTGTGTCGACACAAAAGAGAGCGCATGGCCATGAGGCGGACAGCTAGATGACGCAACCCACCCACCCATTGCCAAACAAACACACGTCTCTAGTCTGGGAGAAACCTCCCAGTGTTCAACGCCGTGAAACGGGGTGGATCCGAGGTAAAAGGAAAAATCCCAACCAGGAGCGAAGTGATTTTCGAAGAAGGGTTTATCCGTGTTTCTTCAGGCCGCAGAGCTCCTTAGGTGACAAAAAAGATCAGAAAAGAGGAGGAGTTGCTTTATGTACCAGAGTTAATTATGAGAGTTGTGTGTTGACGCAAGGTCAGGGAAACGGTCGCAGTCTGTTGGGTGTTGCCAAAATTTGTCTTCTTGATGTCTGAAAATTATTTTGAAATGTTCCGCTAAAGGCAGGTAATATAAAAACGAAGTGGTCTTTTTTACGCTACAACCACAAAATTGAACGCATTCATGTGATAGACTAACATAAACTGATGGAACTGCCACAGCGTGTTTGGACACATGGATATTCATGAATCCATGGATATTTACCAATATGGAGAAAGTAAAACAGTGAAAAAAACTTGGAAAAAAATAGCTTTCAAAACTTTTGTAAAATGATATAGCACTGCACATTTCATTCTCCAATTGCATAGAGCAATAGGACAACATCGTCGCTCAACATTTTGAAGGAGGTTCTGTTAAAAACAGGCCAAGGCAACATTTCTGTAGCCCCGTTCCTTTAAGTACTTCGCAAGAAACATTGCAAGAGTGCAAACGAAAATACATTTTTTAAATCTTTCTCACAATAACTGGGAAAACCAGCTTTTGCCCAAAACCAGAGAAGTGAAAAGTCAGGTTTAATACTTGCCCTGTTTCGGACTGCGACTTAAAGAAGAGTTTTGAAAAAAGTCTAGTGCAAGCTCAGTTAGGGTTGTTCTTCTGGTAAGGCATTATGCGAATGCAAAGTGTGCAGAGTCAGAAGATGCTGTGAAACAGTGTGTGTCTCCATGTTTGTGTGTGTCGGCAGCGCAAGAACATGGCTTGAATGTGAGCTGCAGTTTATTTATATCGACTTATTTCTATGAGCCCTGCAGCGGTTTAAGATGAAAGGCTTGCCCCGGCGCGCAAAGCATGAATGTATGTTTTCTACGTGTGTGAATGAGAGCTAGTGATGACTTTCATCCAGGTAAAATGGGTAACGTAATCCTTATATCAGTTGTTTTGTGAGATTTTGCGCCACAGGCAAAGAGAATGAAATGTTTTGTAATAACTCCGCTGCTCTCTCTACTCTTTTACCGTTCTTTTGTTCCCCTCTCGCCTCTCTATCTCCCTGTTTTATTTCACTTCCAATTTTCTTTCATAATTTATCTAACTCTGTCATTTCTTTCTCTCTCTCTCGCTCTTGTAGTCTGTTTCTTGCTCTCAGCAGCCATCTGCTTTAGTTTCTTTATGGCGCTGCTGTTGTCAGGCGTAGGTATGGAGCTTGTCCATCATTTCGCACAAAGCCGTTTTATGAAAAATAAAATAAAAAAAGGAAAACCATACCTCAGAAGTATAAAGTCCCCTCAGCTGGGCTGCGTGGGGAGCAGCATTTATAAAGGCTGGCACCAGGAAAAGCTTTTCGCTTCGCTCAGCCTCAACTTGAATCGATGCTCAAAAAAAAAAAAAAATCCTCCAAAGCCAGATCCTCTTACATCCCATCAATTATTCAACCTGACTCTTTTGTACAAGCATTCTTGTTTACAAGGGCTGCCTAGCCAATTGTAAATGTTTGTGTGCCCGCTGAGACCCCAACCCCACCAAATCACCCCCGCGACCGCACGCGTTGATTGCACAGTGATTTACCTCGATTATCCCCCACCACTCGCATCTGTGCTGACGGTACATCTGTCCACCTGGCTGGGAGGCAGAAAACGCCCCCAGCGTAGAGAGGGGAACGAGAGACACCGGCCTCGCCGCCTGTGGAGCTCGTCGTCTGGACCGGGGGTCTGGCTGAGGGCACGGCATCTGGCTGCCAGGCTCAGCAGATGTGCACACATGCTTACGAGTCGCTGCAAATATCGGCGTGAATAAAAGTCGGCTCAGCGCAGCGTAGGAGTGACTGGTTGACATTTGCAAATTTGCACGTTTATAATGCAAAAAGTCAAAGTTGCGCTCCTTCGTCCTGCCAAAGTATTGGGTCCAAATGATTGAATTCAGGTGCTGCACTCGCGTCCACGCAGCAAAAGCACAAAATCTCACCAAGTATCTTAGGTCTAATGCATAATATCTTAGAACACGCTTTTAATGAAAAGTCGACACTTTCGATGGGATTGTAATGCATCTTTTAATGCAACTTTGCATTAAAAGTGTCATTATTTACCAAATGACACTTCATGACAACAGCTGTAAACATGAAGACTCCTTCATGACAGCTGTCATGTTTATGACAGTGTGATGTCAGTCTTATGCACACCCCTTCAAATAAAGCCTTACCAAAATAAAAACATAAAATACCCATTATGGTCACATATTGGTATGCGAAACCAAACTACAAGGTCCATCTTACAGAAAGAATGAGTGGAAGGACTCCCAGATGTAACAGCTAAAGGAGAAAAAATAAAAAATAAAAATAAGCAACTTTAGCTTGATTTTATGGCAGAGAAATGTTCTCCACATATGAAGTTGTGAGGCCCAGCAGCAGGCACAGAGAACAACAAAAGAAATGGTTTCTGTGTTTCACCTTCGGTCGCATCAGTCTCCCTCCGTTTCCACCTCACCTGCCAGGGAAATTTATGAGGATACCGTTTCTCCACCCAACGTCCCAGACAACACACATTTCTCAGGAAAACAAACCATTAATATGGCTTAGGATGGAGGGAGACTATAGTGCATTTGGACAACTAATTATGAACAACGCAAATAAATGTAGCCTCTGCAGTCATTGGTTTCAACACCGCAGCACTTGCTCGCAGCTTATTTATCTGTCAGGGGACAAATAGTGGCTGAAAGTTGGGCTCCAACTTGTTAGAGAGCGGGGATTGTGAGTCAAATATTGTGACAGTAAGAATAATAGTATTTTCACAAGTTTGAATTGTATTTGAAATACCAGATATTTACCACCTCGGTGTCTCGCACTCACAGGTCGAACAAAGCGCTCCGCCTCTTACAGGCTGCTTTTCCCCTGTTGCCACTGCGACTCATCATGCTGTCATGCAGATGTGTGTGTGTGTGTGTGTGTGTGGGGGGGGGGGGGGGGGGAAACCTGAGGCGTCACTTGGCTAAATTAAACGTGTCACTTTGGTAGCATGTTTGCATATTATTCCACACGGCCCTACGGAGTTATTGAGTGTGAGGATATATATTGCCGTGGTGCTGTGCAAGTTATCAAACTACAGGAGCAGCACAGCTTTGCATTTGGTTGTGACTGTGGTTGTTTGTAGAAAACGTTAATATCGAGTCTTCCACACCGTCTTTAAGTAAACAGGATTGTAAGACACAAATTACACACACATATATTCCCATCAGAAAGTATAATTTTTTTTTATGACTTTTGTTGCATTAAACGCTTTTTTAAAATGATTTCCCAGACTATAGAGCGCACCTTACTATAAGCCGCATCTACAAAGTTATTATTTTTTATTTATTTTTTTTTTTTAAGTAGAAACGTAAATATATAAGCCGCTGATATCTCCGCCACTCTCGGTTTTCCACAAGAAAATCTGCTATTAAAGACGCAGCCCTGCGTCTCCGACGCCGAACCGCGGATTCTTTAACGCCGAGCTTACTTACGTGCAGCGGCTCTATTTCCCTCCTGTACTGCCAGTTCGATAGCCTTCAACTAAAACGCGGCATCATGTGAGTTTGAAGAAATGTCTCCGTCGTGCCTGCTGCTAGCATGTGCTTGTTCTAAATGGAAATCAGCACTTTCTTCTTTGATTCCCAATTTTGACTTCCAATGAATCACTTCCTGCTAAAGCGCCCCCTGGTGGTTGAAGAAAAATACACAGAAAAGCAGCACAGAGCCATAAGACGCATGGTTCAAAACGTGGGAGGGAAAAGTGGAGGCTTATAGCCCGAAAAATACAGTACTTTTCTTTGTAAATGGAAAATTACACAAATGGTCTAAAATTTTACAATGTATTAAAAAATGTTTCCCGTTATTTTTGTGATTTTATGAAAGTGTTAACATTTAAACATAACAGATGTTGGAATTCACTGAATTTCGCTAAGAGACTCAAAATTGAGCTCAAATGTACAAGGGTCACTACTGATTACTGCAACTTGACTGGAATTTCTCCTACACCTTATTCAGTTGAATGAACAGAACTTGGACTTGAACACACTTGTCTAAATAAAAACTCACAACCGACAAAGCAGAAACCAAACAAGGAAGTCTGGGATATTGTCCTTCATCATGTTATTCACCAATCTATGGTAGGACACAAAAAGTAATCATAACAATTGTCCCAGTTGTTTGAAAACAGAAGAATTTAGATCATGTAGCCTAAATTTGGCTTCCTGATCAAAGTAAGTGATCAGGAAGGCTTTAATCAGAGAGGTGACCAAAAACCCAATGGTCACGTGGGCAAGGCTCTTGTTAAACATGGCAATAGGAGATGTCTCTAGAATGTAAGTGTTTGCTAATGATCTCCAACACTTAGACGTTTATGGCGAAGCAATCAGACTCGAGCCTCGTCTCTAAAAAGCCATGGTAATCTTATTGAATATTGCCCAAAAGAGAACGTTGGAGATGGTCAAACCAGGAGAAACTAAATTTTCAGATCTGATGAAAAATCTGGCCATAACTCTAAGCTTCTGTTGTCTGGAGGACAAAAAAACAAAACACTCACCACCGGTCACTTGGCTATCGGCATCCTTTCTGCGAAGCACGGTGGTGGCAGCAAAATGCTGCAGGGACGTTTTTTGGGCAACTAGTCCCCATAGAGAGTAAAATGATATAAGCGTTTTTCAAGAAAACCTGCTCCAGTGTGCTCTGAAACTCTGACTAGAAAATGAAATGAAAATGACCTAAAGCCACGATAACTGAGAGCAGTCTCCAGCCTCTTTTAAAAAACACTTTTTCATAACCCTTAAAACCAAGCTGCCTCTCAGTACCTCCTGGCCATCCATCAATCACCAGTGGAAACTGCAATATCCTGCACAAGTGATGACATGTGGGATGAGAGGAGGATAGGTTGGTGCATTGACATCAACACTTTGCATAAAAACCATCTCTGAGATCTCCTCAGACTATTGTTTTGGAAATAATAATGCAGGATGAGGTTGAGGAGGGGAACCTGTTGTTGCCTTCAAATTTCAGTGATGGAGCTCACCTTTCTGCTCTTCCTGTTAGGAATGATTTCTGAAACATGCTTAGACTTTTAAATCCTGTGGATAACTGTTCACACAAAGCATACGTCACCACTTATTTCACTCTGTTTTACTGGAAAACCTGCTGGTCACTATTGAGATCTCCTGCAGGGCTGTGATGACCTCACTTGGCGAGTATGGGGAATAAAAGACGTAAGCTAACCTCAATCACTCTCACTGCTTCAGTCCTTTTGCAGAAGAGATGCCAAAAGGTGTCTTAAACCCAGCTTGATGTGTCGGTGAAGAGGCTTTTGAAAGTCCTTAACTGGTTCATCCAAAGGCAGAACTTTAATCCATTTGAACATCACCCCAAAGACCTGAAGTTGGATGTACAAGGACACTGCTCATCCAACCAGTCTGAGTTTGAGATGATCTCCAGAGAGGAACAGGTGTGACAATGCTGTAGAGACACAGCCAAAAACATTTGAGACTCTGACTCCTGCCAAAGGTGCTGCAAAAACATGCACAACCATGAGCCATCAGTATCTATATATTAACAAGCATTTTCATCATGGGATACCGTATGATCACCTTTGAGAAATGCAACAGTTCTGTAACATATGACATGGAAAGCGTGAAAGAGGTTGTAAATACTTTGAGAATGACGAATGCCAGTTGATATGCCAAGAATGTTGCTACCGAATCGTCTCAAACTCACACGAGCTGCACAAGTTCTGCCAGGCTATTGCCATGCTAATGTAACCCGTCAGTCTGACAAAGGCTCAGGTCAATGGAGCCTCCAGTGGCTAATTGCTTTAGAGAGATAAGTGAATCTGACGACACAGCAAGGAGCGGCTCAGTAAGAGGAAGCAGCAACAGAGAAAATGTTAACGAATCCTTCATTCACTCCGCCGTCAGTATCAGCCCGTTGCAGGCCTGCCACCAAATGAATATTAAAGATGCTTTTGATTGTTTGTCTGTTTTTTTTCCCTCTTCATTGTTTGTTGTTTCTTGGTTTCATTGAATTTTAATGGGCTGCGTGGGGCTGTTTTTGACATGTATTTTCTACCGGGTAATAGGCAGGCGCTTTTTGCACTTCATTTCCACACCATCGTTTTATACAGCAAACCAGCTGCGGTTGCAAGTGAAACTATATGGCCATGTTGTTCTGTCTTAAAGTGCTTCACTGTATGCAAAGTGAACATGTGGTCCGATGAGAGCAATAAAAGTCCTGTTAGAAGTGGCAACGGTAGAAAAATTGGTTCAACAGGCTTCTGTAAATACATGAGTTAATTTGACTAAATACACATTCTTGCCTCTAATCTTTAACCTTTTCATGTTGTGTCATTCTGTATTAATCTTTGCTATGATTCATTATGACAGAGCAAATCAAAATAGGGAAGAATTTTGACATAGAAGCAAAATGACACATGGTTTTAAAGTTGGTTTTGCAGATAAGTGTGGCAAAACCATTCATATTTCTCTTTTCACTCCGATACTGTTACGTAAAATCCAGTTCGAGCAGCTGCATTTAAACCTCATCTAAATTATGAACACAATTTGCTTGAGCGCAAATTCACCTCAGGATAAATTCAGCTGCTCTTTGAATGTCTGATCGGCCCGAAAAATTGGGAACGACAAACGACGACGAAAGGCGAAAAGGGAAAGAAAATGTCTCCTCGTCGAGCACGTTCCATAGGAAATAGAGGAAGCGTCATCCCATGTGTTTAGCACTTTAGAGGTTTGTTAGCTAACGTCAATGACAAAGAAGCATCTTGAAGTCCCAAGTCCAACTTAGAGTTTGACAACCGCAGTTCTGAAATCTGGAGTATCTGTATTCATTTCCTTCCACTCCCCAGTTATTATGCCATACTTCGTTTTGTTGAGTCATCCCAATGTACTGAAGTTTGTGCTTGTAGCATTTAAGGTGTATGAATATGTTAGCAGGACAATATGAGGGGCCGTTTAGGACAAAAACTATGTTTTGTCTCTCACACACTACTAAAGACTCATAGACACACACAAAATACAAAGATTTTGTATATTCACTATTAAAATATCACACGTGCATACAATATTTGTTTCTCATATGCATACAAGACTAAGACTGCACATATAAACTAATAAAATATCACGCACACAAAGCATACAGACATACTATTCTGAATGACAGGTCGAAAATGTATGAGTGTGAACTAACACTAGGCTGAATGAATGGGGATGAGACTCGTATTTTTCTGTGTGAGAGATTCATATTTGTCTGTGTGAAAGACAATTTTTTTTGTATGAGTCCCTCTCATTTTTTTGTACATGTGAAAAGGCGGGGCATCAATTGGAGATCAGATTGCGCATGCGTTGGTACCACAGTGACGTTAGCTTCAAGTTGGATATTGGAGCTCCACGGTGTAAGCGGCGTTTAGCTCAAGCGTTTAGCCAGCTGTTCTCTACCGCTCCCTCCTCAAGCGTTCGGAGGTTCACTTACGTAGAGCCTAAGTGAACCTCAGAGCCTGGAGGTGGAGCGGAGCTAACGCCGGAGTAAGGCATTAGAGCCGGCCAGCGTTAGATCTGGCCGAAATTAGCGTTCATAAATCGGATCAACTTTGAGCTAAACATCCTTACACCGTGTAGCTCCAATATCCAACTTGAAGCTGACGTCACTATGGTATCAACATATGCGCGATCTGACGTCCAAATTATGCCCCGCCTTTTCTGTGACAACTCTCACACATACAAAAAATGAGTCTTTCACACAAATATGAATCTCTTACACAGTGAAATACGCGTCTCATCCCCATTCATTCATTCATTCAGCCTAGTGTTAGTACACACACATATATATTTTCGACCTACCATTCAGAATAGTATGTCTGTATGCTTTGGGTGTATGTGTGTGTGTGTAATATTTTATTAGCTTATATGTGCAGTCTTAGTCTTGTGTGTGTGCATGTGAGAAAACAATATTGTATGTGCGTGATATTTTAATAGTGTATATGCGCAATTTGAATATTTTGTGTATATGTGTGAGAGAAAAATTATGTGTGACATTTTAGTAATGTGTATGTGCAGTTTTAATATTTTGTAAGTGTGTATGAATCTTTAGTAGTGTGTGAGAGACAAAACATAGTTTTTGTCCTAAACGGCCCCTCATAGGACACGACACACACAGTAACTGAAAGAACAAACAAATAAAAGACTCGGCTGAAGTTGATCTCTTCCTCTTGAAATGAGCGACAGCAATATGTAGAGTAGCTGCCACACAGCTCCGATATCTCCAATCACTTTTTCTTCATCAGCTAATCTCCTCCTGACTATTATTAAATCAGTGTCAGTTTCTGACAGCCTGACAGCTCTCACACCGTCATGGTAGAAGTGTTTCTTCTACCATGACGGACCTCTTTTTTTCCTTCCCCCCCTAAAGCTGACTCCAGTTGTCACACACCTCTCTACCTCTGATATACTCACTTCATCTCAAGATTGCTTTTCTCACAGAACACGAATCCTGGACTTGCATTTGCTGGATTTGACTGCGGGGCTTAAACAAATTGGACAAGACAAAAGATTACGCATAAGCTGAGTGAGTTTCATCCCTTTATTTTTATCCCTTCCTCCAGCTGATCTTTGCTGATTGGGCAAATTTCACACAGTTGTTGTGTTATTTGGGGCGCTGGGAGGGAGGTTTTCTCTTGGGAACCAAACAGGAATAGACAGAGACATGCTTAGAAATACTCTGCACCATTCCTGCCCTCTCAAACAATATTGCTTCATAATGCGCTGCGTTACACTGTAACCCCTTAGCTCACCTCTGTAGCTCATTGTTTCCCATTCACTCTCTGTCTCTCTGACTGGCTGCTCTCTCATTAGGTTTGTCCATGCTGTTTGTTTGCCTCTATGACTCCTAGCCTCTAAATCCCACCAGCTGCTAACAAGTGGAGGTAAAAGTATGCAGTCTCCAAGCTGTGTTTGAAGTCGATCCCCTACAGAGACACTGCAGACAGAAGTAAACACAAGATCTTCTCTGCGGGTGCCTCAGAAAACTATTCCTGCTCCTTTAAACTTCGTTATAACTTGTCGTGTTACAGCCACAAAGTGTTTTGTTAAGCTTTTTAGTGGTTTCACGTCCTAAGTCTTACACTTATAATGACAATTATAAATGTACAGACGGGACTTTAAAGTGTTAATTTTGATTAATTAATTACATAGACTTTAGCACAACTTTAATTTTTATTCATTTTTTTTTACCAAATTGATGACTTTTTTTTTTTTAGCACACAAAGGTTCCACCCGGAACCACTGTATTCATGCGTTTTTGGCACGCTCTTAAGTCAGATGCACAGGCAATATCCACAAATAACAGCGATGGTTGACAAAGCTGCTTCCTTTGGCCCACCTGGGGTTAATTTTTGCTCCAAAAAGCCATATAATGGAACGCTGGAAAAGATTACCGTTGTGTTAAAGGAGTTAGCCTAAAGTAGCATCTCAATGCTAAACATGTTGCAGCCCAAACGTCCCCGACGCTAATGGCTACATTTCTTAAGAATATTTTCAAAGTCCCATGAATGATCAGGGGTTCCTGAAACACTTGAAAGCTGAATGGATATAATAGTATTTTGCACCAATCTGATGGTTGAATAACCTAAATAGCAGCTTTAAAAACGAAAAAAATATCTTTATTATTGAGCTAATTTGTCTATTTAGTCAATAATTTAGCAGCAAGAAGGGGTTTTTGAATTGAAAGTGTTGCTTACCTTGTCGATATGTGGCTGGGTTTAGAGGATAATCACAATTATTGTTTAGCACAGTGATGATGATGTTCTATAGGAATCTCTGACTTAGGTTGTGTTTATATGTATTTTTAAACGCAGCTGAAAGCGAGGATCGAGCTGCAGCTCAGACCCCGGCCACCAGGGAGCAGTGCTGTGCAAAAACAGCCCTCAAATATTGACTCTGCTGCAGAAAGCGATGTGGAACAGTGAAAGTGAGGCGCCTGTTTCAGCGCATAAAATGTTTGACAGGAAGGAGGGTGGTGAAATGTCGCAGTTCTCATTTGGGCTGATTGTTCAAACCTAAAACAGGAAACAATCTGTTCGTTACTTCGTTTCTCATCTCACCAAAGCAAAGGAAGAAAAAAGATCTAAAAGACGACATATTTCAGTAATCCAGCTTAAAAAAAAGTGGAAAGACATAAAGATTGCACACAGCGATATATTCCCATGGTTTATTTCTGTAAAAACAAAATTTATGACAATGCTTATAACAATATAAACAATGAAAACTCAAAACTCAGTTGTGCAGAAAATTTGAATATTTTATTAGACCAATAAAAGCAGCAGACAGTTATTCAACCCTGACCCTCGATAAGGAGTGTAAGCCACACAAAGATCGCTAAAGAAGCAGGATACTCACAGAGGGCTTTATCCGAGCGCATTTATGGGAAGCTTAGTGGAAGGAAAAAGTGGGGTTGAGGAAGTTACACAGGAATAACTGCTGCCTTAAGAGGGTTTTGACACTAAATCCAATGATGCAGACGAGGTCAGGGCTACTCACAGAGCAACCCGAGCTTCTTTAACACCCGGCAGAGCCGCAGGCGGACGGCCTCCTTATCATGCTACATTGATGGAGTAACTCGTACAAAAGGTGCCCCAACTGAGTACATTTCTGTTGTAAATACACTTTTTTTTTTTTTAAATCTGTCCTCTATAATATTCACATTTTCTGTTAATCTGAATTGTACATTTTCACAAACTATCAAAATTAACAGAAATAAATGCTTGAAATATATCACTTTGTACTTGAAATGGGTTTCGCCTTCTGAACTGAATAAGTGAACATATACGATGATGTTCTAACAGACCTGTAAGTTTACCCTAATGTGCGTGTGCATGTTTTTTTGTTTTTTTTTGTATGAATGTATATATAAAATGTGCATGAATGCTGCTGCAGAACGTCATGGTTTTTTTCTTCTTTTCAAAATAGACTATTGTTGCTGAGATGGTGCTCAAAGAAAGAGGGCAGTGTGGTGTGACTGGCCTAACAGCAACGCTGCACCGTAAGCCTAAAAATATTCCATGTCAGTGTTCCCAGGAGGAGACCGGCTCTATCCAGGCCTCTCAGTAATGAGAGAGTGGAGGCGCCTGCCACCGGTAGCCCTGTCGTCCCCCGAGCTCCCTCTGGCTCAGAGCTCAGCGCTGCAGCCGGAGAGTCAGCGGCTCAGCTCCCAAAGATTTATCATAGCTCACAAGGCGGCGTGTCTGAAAAGCAGAGGCTCTCAGCCGCAGAGGAGGAGGAGCTGTCCCCAGAAGGCTAACCCCCAGGCATGCTGACCCAACACATTCACGTATCAGAGAGCCAGACTTGATGCCGTGTGAGAAAGATTTGGATGCATGTCCAGGAGAGAAAACTTCATTTCGAAAAGCGTGACAGCAAAAAAAAAAAAAAAAAAAAAAAAAAAAAACAGAATGATTCTAGTTCAAGCAAGAAAACTGTGATGCAGTGTGTGGAACAAAACTTTCTTTTAACAGCGCTATCATCACTTTGTCAGTGTGTTAGAGGAGAGGAGCATGAGAGAAGAGTAAAGAGTCTGACAGAGAAGACAGAAAAGTGTGACGGCTGCTTGCTGTGCAACACTGCTGTACTGCAGTAATGATCAGGCCCTGTAGAGGATGGGGGGGGGGGCAGGAAAGGAGGTTACTAACACCGACATTATCTGCAGCAATTATTTCTGTAAACCTACACAGAAGCATTGATCAGATGCAATCAATGGAAGATGTTGAACACAAAAAGATCCATCCACAGATAAAGATGGCAACAAAAACTTCCGCTAATTGAACCGGTTTGCATTCTTGACAAAAAAAATGTAAAGACATTATGCTTGTATGGGCCTAAGAAATGCCACAGAGTATCCACAGCGGATTAAAAATAAAAAATACAGCGCCTTGCAAAGGTATTCACACCCCTGGAGCATTTTTACTTTTATTACAGTAAAAATGTAATACAAGTAAAACTTGTATTACATTTTTACTCCTTTAATCATAAAGGAGTAAAAATGTAATACAAGTAAAACTTGTATTACATTTTTACTCCTTTAATCATAAAGGAGTGCTTTATGATTAGAAAAATACAAAGTAGTCTAAGATTGTTAAGTTGCTGGAAAATGATATATAGGATTTACATTTGTTAGTGGATGATAATCTGGCAAACAATAACAGTAGCTGTGTTTGATTGTGCAAATTTAAACTACAAAATAAATTTGCTGAATGGAAACGATAACAATTTTTAAAAATCTCTTGATAAAAAAAAAAAAGCTCGGTGGACGAGGTGGGTTTTCAGCTGTATCGAAATCGGTTAATTTCGAAACGCTTTTGTGTCCCTAGTCAAGTGATAAACGACCTGTTGTTACTGCTGCCAGAAAAGACGATGAAGACGACAGGAAGTTGTAGGACAGCGATGATGCGGCGTGTCGTTTAATGACTTAACATGTGAACAAACTTATTCGCGTGTTATTTTAATTTCATTGTTTCTATAATAGAAACACTTCAATTGCGAAATTGTGTTTTTTCAACATTAGCGGAATATTTTTTTTGCGTACATTTGCAATGGAAGCCCGTGTACCCGTGTGAGGTTTAACACTGACATAAACCTAACGGTTCTGTGAAGGCCTCGGAGATTTGTTACAGAAAAATAGCAAAACAAATAATGTCAAGATGACCAAACACGACGGAGAAGTCAGGTACAAAGCTGTACAGATATTCCGACATTTATTGGCAAAATGTTTTGAATAAATATCTTCCACCAAACACTTCTTCACCATTTTATGTTGGACTATTTTATATAATCAAACTGAAATACATCAGTTTCTCTTCTTTAAGAAACAGAAATGCTAAACTGGCCAAGAAGTATTAATACTTTTGCAAGTCACTGTAGCTAGAAAACTCAGTTTCAATTAGTTGTATAAATAACACAAAGACAAATAATTATTTTTGGATAAGCGTTTAGGGGCTTCCTTATAAACCTTAGCCACAGACTGAACCCAGCAGATCAAGGAGACATAACTCTGAAGGATGAGCTCATAAATGTCTCCGGGCGAAAATAAAAAGAGAAATAAATGAGACGTCGTTTGCTATTTCATATTGTTCCAAGCTGCAAGAAAGTAAAGCTCCATGAATACTTGTTTTTTTTTTTTTTTTACTAAATAACTACTCAGAATTAATGGTTTACGATATGCATATTTATCTACAGTACTTCGAACGTCAGACAGTTTACAAAATGCTTCACCTCCAGTTTAATCTCAGATCCAGCACAAAGGATGTGCCGTGTACCGAACAATAAAACATCATCCAAACGGTTCCGACGGGTGCAAATATCCTACATGAATTTTTAATAAGCTGTTATGATTCTACTGCAATTCCCCCTAATTAGAGCTGCAAAATGACTCCTGCAAAAAACAGTGTGAGCGTCGGTGACATGACCCACAAGAGCATTCCGATGCTAATTTGCTATTTCGCCAGTTATGAGCTTCTATCTCTTTCATTGCTCCCAGACCTTCTTCACTCCTGTCTCCGGCAGAGGCTTCCAGAGTTTGACGACACCGTCAGCACATCCTTGAGTTCACGCTACGCTCTTGCAACAAAAAAAACGCTCGGCTCAAGCACAGTTTCAAATACTGCATTTTTGTGTTTTGAGATCCATCGTAGAGAGTAGGAATGACGTCGTTGTCCGTGTGTGACCCCTACTGCAGTCTCATAGCTTCAATGAACAGTTTGGTAGATTTCGCCGCATGTGTGTCTCCATGTGGTTTTGATGAGAACATTTTATCCATTTTGTTTTTTTGTGTGACAGACAGCAGTCCCTTCCCCTCCATATTCCCCCATCGGGCTGTGAAAGCGTGTGAGTCATCCACCGTCTCCACAAGGGAGCGCTTCAGGTTTCCTTTTGCCTCGGCGGCTCTCTCGCTATCGTGTAACCTGCAAAGAGAAGCAGAGCGAGAGAGAGTTAGAATTAGTGTGTCACGAACAAACGACGCAAAAATATGAACGCTCCTTGAACCCCTTTTTTCACAGGACACTCAAAATATGCCGGAGAACTTGACGGGATGTTTGTTTTCTGAAGCGGATGGACGACGGCTCCATGACTTCTCAATACATGTCTCAAAAGTGGGACATCCATTTCCATTCACCCCTTCAAGGCAACATTGTGTGTAAAGTCATGTGGCACTGCGAGTACAGCAGCAAGTCTTGTGGCAGGTTTGCACATAGAGACTTAAGAGTTCCCCATTCCTTTTTGCTGAACAATCAAGCTCAGTTTGGTTGCACAGAGATCTTCTATGAAAATCTATTTTCTTTATAGCATGAGTCAAACACATTGTCTTCTTTGTACTTAGCTCCTTCTACCTTCCAGTCCCTACGGAAGAAAAGTAGGGACTGGTGCTGCATGTCATGATGCTGCTTCCACCATGCTTTGTAGTCTGAGTGATACGTTTGAGATGGTATTTTCACCCACACGTGGCATTTGCGTGTTGAGTTTTGGTCTCCATCTTGCTACAGTATCATCACACATTAGTTGTGTCTTTAATATTCTCTCTGGCTCTTTGTAAACTGAACTCTTCATGGTTTTCTTTTAACCTTCCTCCAAGCTTGCCTCGTTTTATGACGGCTAAATTTGTTGAGTACATTTTCAGAAGCTTGATACTTGCTTTCTGGAATATCCAAAGCTAGGATGTTGTTTTAATAATCCAAGCCTACTGTGAAATTTTCCCACCATTTTATCTTTCACCCATCTGCTGTGTTCCTTGATCTTCATGATCCTGTTTGTCCACTAATTTCCTTCGCAAAATAGCTGGGGTTACCTTATATTGATATTAAATCACACAAAATCTCTTCTGCAACTTATGAAGATAATCGATTAAAGTCCATTTAAGGATATCACTCCAACATTTCTCTTCCTGGATTTCTACCCATTTAGTCAGCAGATTAGAAGTGTTTGTATTCAATTGTTGGTGTCATCCTGGACATATTACTCTGGAGTATCGCCTCTGCTGTCTGGAAATAGAGTTTTTATCTTGTCCTGACTTGGCTCTGACTGAAGACCAACTTCAGTCAGAGGCCTCTTCAGATTAGCTGCAAAACTGACTGCTACCGGAGATTCTTTCCTCCAGCACAGCAACTCTTTGACGATACTTGGACGTTATGAGTTATGACGTTTAATTTTCCTTTGGGATAAATAAAGTATTTTTCAATTGAACTGCATTGAACTCAAATAAGACTGAATACATAAATGCCTGTCTGTCATTCTTTTTTTTAATTGTAAAAAAAAACCCTTTTTATATATAAACCATATATCGTTTTTTTTTTTCTTCCACTTCCCAATTATGCACCAGTATGTCTTGCTCTACTACCTTACATAAAATCCAATTGAAAGCGTTTGTAATTTGACAAATAAATAAATAAATAAAAAGGTTCAAGAGGTATGAACTCTTTTGTTAGTAACTGTGTGGAGACATATCTCCACTCACTTCACAAACACTGGATAAATGTGGCCTTTTGAAAGCCGGGATCAGAGATCACAGAAGGAATTTTTAAATCAATCTCCTTCCTCTCTGTTTCCGCCTCGCCGTCCTTCTGTTCGGTAAGAAAACAGCTTGTTTTGTCGAATGACAGCAGAGAAGCTAAAGCTAAATTCTGCAGCTGTTTTGCAGCTGCAGTAGTTTGTTTACCGTCTGGCAGTGGGCTGAAGGCATTTAGTTGAAGATGTAAAGACCTTAATATCTCCAAACCTAATCCCGTGTGCATTTTAAACGAACCGACATGCCGATACATTAGAAAACTCCGATTCTCGTGTTCCCATCCCGAGAACGCTGTGAAAGTCTGACCGTAATATCAGAAACATTATATGTGAAGCCCGACTCTGCTCTTTCTTGTCGAACCGCGTGGTATTGCCCTGCGTGTTTCTGCAGCACGCCAACGCTGTGTGGGAGAGGGAAAAAAAAGGAGACGGACAGATACAGATCATCGTGGCAAATAAGATGCCGGGGTGATGGAAGGAGGTCACGGATGGAAAATGAGAAGTCGGATGAAGACGCAAGCCGCAGAGCGCACGTGAGCGGTTGCCGGGGGGATCGGTGTGTCGTTGTGGCTGCTTGCCGTGACATCTGCCACCAAGTCTCCGAGTAACTGCTTCCCTGCTTGCAAATGCACAGTAAAAGCAGTTAGCTGACCAGCTAGTCAGGCTACGTGGGACAAATCAGACAAAAAAAAAAAAGAGAGAGATGAAATGAAAAGGCAACAGGACGAGGATAATTGCACCTATCACTCCCAGAGTTGGTGTTAGACTCTGGGTCATTAATTGTGCTGCCTGTGATGGAGCTCAGAAGAGCCTCGGCTCCTCAGTCTACCCCGCTCACCAATTTAATTATGACTCTTAATTGTACAGCCTCTGTGGAAGGCTCCCGCCATAATGCATTCTAATGAATACGACAGATGTTGGGCTGCTGTGCCATCTCTCGAGCAATTACTCTCACGGCGCCTGCGCCGCTTCCCCCACGACCCCCCCTCCCCTCCAACTGTTTCTCTTTTTATATTTCACCTGTAAATAAAAAGCACCTGCTCAGTCAGTCCCACGATAGACACACACGCACACACACACACCCGCAGGCTAACGCGTACACATACACACGTCTACAGCTTCAAATTAACTTTCACACTTCAACTACTTACAAAGGGCCATGAAGGACCATCATTTAAATCAATTTATCCCATCTGAATGACATTCATTTACTCTGCATCATATAGCGGTTGTATGAATTTCACTTAGAGTTGTAATAAAACATGATGCGCACTAAGGGGCTCGCTTGTTGTTGAGGTAGCGCGTATTTTCTCTGTGATTTTTGCCAACTTTTTCGAAACTTATTTAGTTGTGCTTGTGACAAGCCAAACATTTGTTTACATTATCCCTAATGCCGATGCTCGCCCTGTGAGACCCGTTTTCGTTAGCGGCCTTCTTAAGGGAGAAAAGTGAAGGAGACATAAAGGTGGAAACTTATTCACCTGCAGCTGATAAGAACAGAAAACCGAAAGAAAAGAAATGCACCAAATTAATGCTCAAGGTCGGCTTGATCTGCTTTAAATCTTGGTCAAGGCAGGAGCGGACACGCTATCCATTCCCCATTGGACACTGATGAAGTTGCATCCTTTGTTGCTGCCACAAATGAAAAGACACTCCGTTGCACTGCCATAGTTGCTGTTGCCAAGACAATCAAACAGAAAAGGGAAGGAAAAGCAAAACTGGTTGGATTTCTTTTGCTAAATGGACCATTTTTGCATCATCAGCAGAATCAAATCACACCAACGTATAAAGGAGGGGCATTATGTAAAAGTGACTTTTTTTAGATTTATAACATGTTATAATGTTATTGTTTCATCAAAAACACACCTGGAGTGTTGTTTTGATTCTTTTCATGTTTGAAAAATCTTTAAATCTCCCTTGGCAACCATTCAGGGTTCCTAAACGCTTGCTCATACTCTACGCCTAACTACCCAACATTCCTCCTTGGAGCTGCGGCCTCCAGCCGAGCTTCCGCCTCCCAAGCACAGCCCCTTCAGAATAGCGGCAGCAGCAATTAGCAAACAACTGGTGGAACTGCTGAGCTCATCATACAAATTGCTTCTCAGTCCAGTGCTCATGAGAACGGCTGTAAACGGCAACATGGAGGAGAACTGTGATGTCGTGCTGAAGACGGAGTGTTGGAAACAGTAGGAGCTTCTTAAAGAGACAGAGGCCCAATTTCAAAGTGTTAAATTGCTGAGTCGAGTTTCTTTTATGTCACGTCTGATATACATACAGCATTTTTATAACAAGTGAAGGTAACAGAGTGACTTGATTTGATCCTGCTTGACAGAAAATCCATAATACTTTCCCTTTCAAAAGTTTGGATTTCCAAACAACTAAAATATTTCATCATACCTTCCTCTTCTGCTTAAAAATGGCTGGAATAAAAGCTCCAACCAGTTAGAGAAAAGAAACTATGAGCTACATGTCTGTGAGGTACCTGACTACAAGCTGGGTCCTTGAGCAGATAGCATGACTAATCAACCAGTTAATAAATAAACAGCTACTTTTCTGTTTTTCATCAAATGGGGTATGTTTACTCAAGGGTGAGAATCTTGTACTGGCTCCTAGGCTGGTCTGATCCAACGGGTCAGCTGCTGCTGCTGGTCAACTTGCTGACAAAGCTAATGCTGGTTCTGACAGAAAGGAGTCAGAAGAGACATTATAGTTTGTTGTGCCCAGACGCTGACCAGTCAGGGAATCATGACGGCCATAATGTCTCACCTCAGACATTAAATGAAGACATTTAAGGTGACATCATGAGGGGAGATGACAAATAATAAAAGTAGACACAATATCGTTGGTCACTGAATGGTAGCGTTTTTAGCTTGTTTGGTGCAAGCTGCATTCAAAACACTTATGATTATGACTCTGGCTGTAATGTCCTAATAACCTGCAGGGCAGTAAGTCAGCAAAAAAAAAAAAAAAAAAAAAAAACCGCAGTCGGAATTGACATTCATTCTTTAAAGAAGTGTTGGGAAAATCGACTGAGCTTTTCCGTTGTCCGTCTTTCTGGTTCTTTGTTATAATTGGGCCTTTGATTCTTTCACGGCCTGTTTGTCAGCGTAGGGTGAAGCCCTGGCTAAGATGGGCCTTCTTTGCAGTATAAAGTTGGAAGTTTTACTGTTTCTGTGTCGCCAGATGTTTTTGTCAGACGTTTCTATGACATATTGGAGTTCAATAATCAATCAATCAAGTTTATTTGTATGGCACATTTCAGCAACAAGGCAATTCAAAGCGCTTTATATAATAAAAACACAGAAACACAAGGTCATAAAAGATGCCATACAGTCGACAAGTGAGAAAATCAATTGTTGACTTAAAGGTTTTAATAGACATATGAGAAATTTTAGCGTTGTTTTAGATTCAAAACCATATAAATTCAAAATATTGATAGGTACTCAGTAATATTAACACCCAGGTACTAATAAGCCTTAATTTGCTGTACATCCTCTTAGTTAAATTTTAGTAGACAGCAGTTGAACTTGCTGAACTGAACTGTCCTCGCTGCCCCAAAGATTTCTACCCAGCAGTTGAACTTCTCTCGTTAAAGATTATTTTATAAATGGCTGATTTGGGTGAAGTGATGCAAGCAGCGGTCATTTTTCTGGGAGGCAGCTTGATGATGATGAGGATGGTTTGAAATGACCAACGATTGAAGAATGATTTAAATCCCCCCTTTTTTAAAAATCTTCTAATTTGACCAGATGGGGTTTCATTTTATCATTCTGCAATTGCATGCATTTAATATCATCCCTCTTTACAGCAACCTAGGATCACATAACACTTATGAAACAATGAAATAATTATATTGTCCGCAGGTTTTCAGGTTTTCTTCCTACCTTGGTGGTTTTGACTTTGTTGCCGGTGCTGCATGACCAGCCTGTCAGGTCGGGCAGGACTTTGCACTCCTCTCCGTCCATGCAGGGCTGCATGTGACACCACCACTTCTGGGCGACAATAGAGGCTGGAGCACAGAGATGACATTTCAAGACAAGTGAAGAGAGGAAGAAACTCAACACATAGAGGGGGAAAAATTTAATTAGTTTTAGTTTTGACAGAGGAGGACAGAAATACTCTAAAAATGGGTAAATTAGTAGTATCAGGAGTAATGGCGTGGGGATATTTTTAGTACAGATAACAGCAATGTACAATGCAGAGTTTGCTGTCAAGATCCTCCTGCAACAGAGACAGCATTTGTGGTCAACAGCAGTTATGTGCAAACCTTATTATTTCTGTCAGGTTGGGGAGAGTCATATTCTTTTCTCTTTTTCTGTCCAGAACATGAGCAGGACGTCTTGCCTGGAATTATTCGGCCCAGCATGTAAAACAGCGTTAATGTGAGCGCCAAGATTTGCTAAGATCTGACAAAATATTTAACTTTTAAGCCTCAACAGAGCGAATGACTTTTTGCATGAATATGTTTCTGCGCCCTAAGGTAATGAAAGTCTATCTGCACGGCCTTTGAATCGGTTGGGAAGAAAAGAAAAAAATCGCAGGGCGCAAAAAGAGAAAACAATGATTGTTATTCCCATTGTGTAAAGCAGAGAGCAAAGAAACTAGATTATCATAAAGATACGCTATCAGAGCGCGCCGCTTCCTCCAAATTAAAAGAAAATAATAACCGCTAATGATGATTAGGATCTAATCTATGTCATCGACGGCAAAAAATAACTCTCTGGAACGATTCTTTTGCATGCAGTGTAGCGATGGACTAAATTAAAAAAAAGGGGGGCAACGGGGGCGGTTAGTTAGTGAGAACAAACTTTTATTAAAATTTACAAGAGTCAAACGTATTTGTTTTCTTTTTCCGTTTTGTATTGACTATTTGAGAAAAAAAAAAATAGAATGCTTAATTTTTGGTCGATTGCCAGAATGCCACTGAGCTCAACTGGTTTGTGTCAAACCCGACGAGCCGTCTTACCCTAAATCGATCAGACAGTGTTGACAAATCTGCAGAGCGTTTGTTGTCATTCAGTCAGTTCAAAATGGAAAAAGTCTCTCCTTGCTGTTTCTTGCCTCCATCTTTATCTAAAATGTAAACATGGGCATGTTTATCTCAAAGGTGTACTGTTAAAAAAAACTGTTTTTTTGTGACACAAGTGTGTCTGTAAAACTCATTAGGGATGAAAAATAAATGCACACCTCACTATATATATATATATATATATATATATATTGGTATTTCCCCAAATACATAAAGGCAAATGGAAAAAATGGTGATTTCAATCACTGGTCAGTTGATTGGAGGATCCCTGGTTTATTTTAAAAATCGTTCTTATCCTTTGGTACATCCAATAGATTTTCCAATGTATGAACCCAAGCATAGTGTTTCTTATTATGACTAACCCTCAGTCAAAACAAGCAAAACCTATGACGCATTCATGAACAATAACATTTAGGAGGCTGAAGTCTTTGTAGATTTTCTGCTGTCTGGGTTTTTGGACTTCTTTTAGAAGAATATTCAATAAACAATGTATGACATATATTTTTGTTTCAATGTAGAAAGTACCTTACTATCAGTACATTTAGTTTTTGCTCCAACTGTTGGATTTGTGATCTTGCAACTGGTTATACTGTCGGCCTTGTATTTGCCATCGAAGGTTGCAGTTTAAGGAATTTCCGAGGATAAAGCTACAAATACTCAAAATAGTATTCAATCGTAAACAGTGTGCTGCTGGAGGGCAGTTCAATTGCAGTTCCACTAAATATGTGATGGTTAAAAATTCATTTACAGAGCAACGGCAACATAAACATAACAGTGACACAGAAAAATTATAAGATCAATCAGTGCCAGCTTTTACAATCAAATGACAAACGTTAATAGGTGAAAGTGACATAATTTGGAGATGCTTTGCTGCAGCAAAATCTATCCGGCCCGCCACTAAATATTCACCATAAACTGTATCAGAGGGGGCATGAGGAAAAATAAATAAAACAAGTAAATAAAAGCTAAAAAAAAAAAAAAAGCTAAAGAAGAATGGAAACTGTGCAATAAAAATTACTCAAATATGCAAGTTAGTCCAACAGATGACTAAGTGAGATTTAAGAAATGTGATGATTCAAGCCAGATCTTGATCTCCTTAAGGTGTTGTTGCCATGACTTGAAACCGACTAAAAACATCTCGAAGTTGAAATAATTAAGAGGTGCCCTCACTCTGACTTGACAAGCTCTTTTTAAAGATGAGATTTACTTTAGTTGCTTCAGTTGAACTAAACCATTTTCTACATATAAACAAAAATATAATTAAGCCTCAATTTGGAAATATTTTTAATAGATAACTAAATATTTAGAGGGGTGTCCTCACATTTTTCACACTGCTGTATAAACCACACTCAAACTTATCCAGAGGAATGACCAAATTTAAACTGCTTTAGCAAATAATCCAATTAAAGCACAGCTACTTTGAAGACTTCTATGCGCAACGCATTTCTTCATGTTAGCGTCCTGAGTGATGAAATAGCGGTGAAACGCTTTCATTTAGCGCCAGTTTAGGAGTTTGAATGGCGTGTTCGCTGATGTTCCAAGCAAACTCAGCCTCAAAGTTCAGAAAGTTTTATCACTGAAACAAAAAACAACGAGAGTCTATAAAACGAGGCAGAAATATTAAATTGGAGTTACAGTGAGTCAGCTGTCTGCCCTGCTGCTTCCCATGGCTACTGAATGGGCATGTCTCGGCATTTCTCCTCCTCACGAACTCCCAGCTAAAACGTGACACATCTCCCCTGAACTCCTCAGACACCCTCCACTCAACAGCCTGCACAACAGCGCTTCTAAAGTCTTACCTGGTAAATGTCATGGAGATCACAGTGCTGGCAAAGGAAAAAAAAGTTCTCCCGGTTCTTACAGCGTACTTCCACACGAACTCAGTCCCAGACCCAGTTTGATTCAGCAAGGTAGACTACGAGCACGCCGGACTCCTCCTTTTCCTACTTCTTTCTCCGCCTCTTTTCCCCGGCATGAGGTCATCTGGAGGCAGAGCTCAGGGAACAAAGTCCCCGTCCTCCCTCCTCCCACTGGAAAAGCCTCATGGACATGAAAGGAAGCAGGAGATAGAAGCTGCAGGGTTACAGAAATATAGTATATAGTCCACACAAGATTCCCACGAAAAAAAAAAAATTGAACTGTTGTGCACTTTCCTGATCCCAAATAAATGCAAGTTGTAATATAATTTTAGCTATGTGTGCGTGGAAAATTTGTTATATGTTGGTTAAAGCTACTCAGCATTGTTTCTTTGAAATCAGTCACTTTCTTGATATAGATAATCCTCTAAAAAAAAAACAAGTTAGAAAGGTCAGTTTTTCTATTTATTTTATTATTTTGTGAATGTTGTAAATTGTACACTCCCAAAAGCAATCATAAATCTGGTGACATCACATAAAGCTTCCTCTTACACACTTGTGTTTTTCTTGCTGTGTTCTCCCTCTTTATTCCCAGTCTATGCCTGTTTTAGTTGTCAGATTTTACTAAGAAAAATGTGGGTATTTGATTTAGCATTTTGAAGTATAAAATTTTATAAAAACTGTTATACTGCACATCTCAGCTTGTAGTGAGCATTTACTTTAAATGTTGCCTGTGAGGTCACTGTCCATATGGTGTCAGGGGATTGTTTTCCGGCATTAGGCACACAATACAATAAAAAAGTATTTTTTGTTATGAAATCCATATTCAAACTCATGAAAATTCAAATATGTATTTATTCTACTTTTAATTGTCCAGTGAATGGGGTGAAAAAAAAAATAGATGGGGCAATGCTTTTAATGTTTGGTGTTCAGAGGAACCACCGCCTCCTACAGTCCCAGTGTATAATAGTTGCAGAATTATATGATTTGAAAGAATTAGGGCAACCAAATTAAAATGTCTGCTTATCGATATTTTACCTCAAAAAACTTTTTAGTCGGTGTAACAGTTTACGTTTTACAACAAGAGCTTATCTTTTAAAACAATATCTTCTTTTTCATTACTGGTTTATTATAAAATTATCACATTACAAAAGATATATTGGTGACATCATGAAGGCAACGAGCAGCTGATCAGAGATCGTCTGACATATATCCTTGTTCAAGCCCTAAGAAATTTTTATTTATGTTATTATTTTATATACTTTTGTTTATCCATATTTGTTTTATGATAATAATGGTATTTGACAAGATTGACACTGAGGAGAAGTGAAGAAACCGTGCCTTTCACGTGAAACTGTACAATAGCCGTAATCAGCTGCTCATCTTGGAATATGGAAAAATTCTGTAATTCTTTCCCTCCCTCAACAGTTTATATGTGGTTATTAGTTTCAAAAATGAAAAGAACATTTAAATATTATTTTCTACTCATCTACTTTTGACCAATAAGGATAAAATCAGTTGTATTTCAACTACTTTATGATGAGAGCTTTCAAACAGCACAATATACAGTATATGGACCACTGGAATATTTTTTTTTAACAAATTTGCAGTTTTATGTGTTTTAAACACAATAATAAAACACATACAATGTGTTGGTGGGGAAGATTTCTTCACCAAAGACTTTTGATGATCACAACATTGGTAAATATGCACAGAAATCAAGCAGATAGAAAGACTGCAACTGGGATATACAGTTATGGAAAGTGAACAGTTTAACCCTCTTGTTCATTTCTGAGGTACAGGAATAATGTTCCTGGGTCAGTTTGACCCGCAACATAACAGGAGGGTTAAGTTCTGCAGGCAATTGTTGTTTCCTTCGCCTTCTCTATTCACAGCAGTTTATAGTACGGCTTTGGGACTCATCTGAGTCAAGCTTTGGCTCAAAGCAGCTTCACCTGCAAAGGTTCATTTCGTTTCCTCAGGCCCCTTAGGTAGCTTGATTTTTTGTGCGATCTGTGATCAAGCCAAATCAATAAAAAGCAGAATTAGCTTTTTTTGTTCCTTCAGTGTAGTTTTAGAAAAGCAATCTATTTTGGTAAATGTGGTGATGGTGAAATATTTACTTCTTAAAAAAAAATGTACACCATGGATCACAGCAAAGAAATTCTGTTAAAAAATAAAAAATACACATGGTTTGCATATAAACAATACATTTAAACACAAATTTCTTCAATGTACAAATCAAAAACAGTGTAGTCATGCCACAACAAATAAAACATATAATGGTATAGTAATTAATCATGCAATAGTATATGCAATTTACAGAGACAAGTTAATGTACCAGCCATCTTTTTGGACTGTGTGATGAGACTAGAGTACAGGGAGAACAGACATATTTTATGTGAAACCTTCGTATTGCAAGGCAGCAAAGCTAACTAATGCAGCCCAACTTCGAACATTTGCTTTATCCCTCTGAGACTTTCAAGCACACAATACTAATACAACCTTCCTTTGTGTACACATTGCTTCAATGTTTGAAAAAAAATGGATTGCTAACAGTAGTTAGTTTGTCACTGAAGATCGATTTTTAAACTTGGAACTGAAACAAGTTTGTTTACTTTCAGGTGCAAATTGCACTGTACCGTTATTTTGTTGTTGCGTTTTGAAATGGTTTTATTCACCCCACAAATTACTAAAACCAACATCCTAGTCTTTACGTTTCATTGACTAAACCATCTTATAGGCTGACATTTACCTGTCTCTAAAGAGGAATAACCAAAAGAATAGTACTATTTAGTAAGTCACAATGATTCAGTTTATTCTGTGCAAGTCAAGCGTTAGAAAGTGTTCATATTCTGAACATTTAAAAAAC
Source organism: Girardinus metallicus (assembly GCA_903067095.1). NCBI lineage: Eukaryota > Metazoa > Chordata > Actinopteri > Cyprinodontiformes > Poeciliidae > Girardinus > Girardinus metallicus. Next base: position 60,843 of record CAEGAE010077704.1, read on the forward strand.
ATGAATGTTATAATTTTGGATGTAGCTAGTATTGATCCAGTATCTCGGGGTGGATCTGAATCGTTTCAACCAAGCTATTCTTTTCTCTCCTGATTGCATTGACAGTTTTTGCCCAAATACTAGATCAATACATTGATTACATAAGATAAATGCATTGTAACAGTATGATCAATTGTCATACTGAGTCTAAGAGAGACGTAAAATTAGCTGTTACTTTCGTGAATAGATATGAGTGTTTAAAAAAGAGCATTATTGGATGAAGTGTGAACAACCAAGGTGTCACTGTAAATCCACTCCTGCTGTTCTGTCCTGGTATATGGTGCCCTCTGGAGGCAATACAATTGTATGCAATTTAAAAGAATGAAGGGAATACGTCAGCATCATATTTTTCTTTCTATCAGCCCTTGTGAGAAAACCACCACAGAGGGGGGTTTTCTCTGCCGTGCCGATGTGAGTTCCAGGGCCCCTCATGGGCCCTCACTGGCAGTGAAATACCCTACGCCTGCAGGTCAGGGACCACCGGCTGCTCTGACTCCTCAAACAGACCTGAGGAGGTCTCTCAACTTTGCACACAGATGGCATCAAAGACGTGCACGAACAGCATGAAGGTCACAGAGGGATCTGATGTCAGCACACTGTGTTCACAAGGCAACTGTTGTGTACGTTCCCAGCAAACAAATGAGCAGATATTGTTTGTGGATCTGTTCATAGAAACAGAAATGTGGCACAGACTTCACAAACACATTTTGGGGTTGTGGTTTGAGGAGATAAAGCAGGAGAGGCCGTTTAGGTCAAAAACTATGTTTTGTCTCTCACACACTACTAAAAACTCATCATACACACACACAAAATATTAAAATTGCACATATATACTATTAAAAAGTCACACACATATAAAATTTTTCTCTCTCACACACAAAACACAAATTGTGCATACACACTACTGAAATATCACACGCATACAATTTTTCTCTCACACACACACACAAAATACTAAATTTGCGCATATACACTACTAAAATATCACACACGCATACAATTTTTTTCTCACATGCATACATAAAAGACTAAGATTGCACATATAAACTAATAAAATACAGACTCATTTTTGTATGTGTGAGAAACATTGTCTGTATGTGTGAGAGGGACTCACGATTTGAATGTGTGAGAGTTGTCACAGAGGAGGCGGGGCATAATTTGGAGATCAGATCGCGCATGCGTTGATACCACATTCAAGTTGGATATTGGAGCTCCACGGGGTAAGCGGCGTTTAGCTCAAGGTTGATCCGATTTATGACTGCTATTTTCAACCAGCCGTTCTCTACCGCTCCCTCCTCAAGCGCTCGGAGGTTCACTTAGGGCTTATTCAGGTTCTAAGGCCACTTACTCCGGCTCTAACTCTGGAAAAAGCCCCAAGTGAGCCTCCGAGCGCTTGAGGAGGGAGCGGTAGTGAACGGCTAGCCGAAATTAGCGTTCAAAAATCGGAACGCATTAATTAGCGTTCAAAAATCTGAACGCTAATTAATGGCGTTTAACCTTGAGTTAAACGCCATTACACCGTGGAGCTCCTATATCCAACTTGAAGCTAACTTCACTGGCATATCAACGCATGCGCGATCTGATCTCCAAATTATGCCCCGCCTCTTCCGTGACATCACTCTCACACATACAAAAAAAGAGTCTATATTTTATTAGTTTATATGTGCAATCTTAATCTTTTATGTATGCATGTGAGAAAAATTTTTTTATGCATGTGTAATATTTTATTAGTGTGTATGCGCAATTTTATTATTTTGTGGGTGTGTGAAAGACAATTGTATGCACGTGTGATAATTTTGTAGTGTAGATGCACAATTTTTGTATTTTGTGTATGTGTGTGAGAAAAATTGTACATGTGAGTGACATTTTAATAGTATACATGTGCAATTTTAATATTTTGTGTGTGTGTATTGGTTTTCAGTAGTGTGTGAGAGACAAAACAGATTTTGTCCTAAACGGCCCCTCATAGTACTGAGGGTGACTACTTAGACGTACTGTATGCATTTTGTTGTCAGCCCCAGCTTAGAAATTGTATTTTGGCTCCATCTAGTGATCATCTTGACTCAATGCAAATTGCACACAAAAGAAAAAGATTCAAACTGTGATAGCATATTTATTTTTATTTTTTTTATACAAATCTACAAGGCAGAGTATACATAGACAGCCTATAAACAAAAGAAAAGGCTTTTTAAGCTTCACTTACATTCCCCTAATCCATTAATCAACTTACTTTAATCCATTTGCCATGCATTCCCCCACAATACGTTGGCAAGCAAAACTACAGCATTTTATAGAAAAAGAAAAACGCTGAACATCATAATTCTTCTTCAAAAGCTCAACACAAAAGGAAAGTTGTTTTTCTTCTAAACAGTAAACGGTTTAAATCAGCACCTCACAGAAAACCTGCCATTTCCCCTCAAGAGTTTGACGTTTGACAACCGACTGAACACAGCAGACTCTGGGGTTTCTTAGGCAAATTCACCACTTCCTGGGCTGCTGGATGCAGAAGGTCCGGGGGCAGTGAGACCTTTCCACAGCAGGGCGCACCTTGCTGTGCTTCACGCTCACAGGGGTCTCTGGAAAGTCATGACTCAGCTGTAAAATATCAAGCAGGGGTTTTATAATTAGCAACTATGGAAATCTAGATGAAATTAAAATTAAATTAAGCAAGACAAAGAAATGGATTCATTTTCTTTTCTTTTTTCTTTTCCACCTTGTCAAGAGTCCCAGTCAGAAGAAGCCCAACTTGTTGCATCCTGTTGGAGGTGGCAAGAGACCGGCTGCACAGGTTTGGAAAAAAAGAAATGAAAACCAAACAAGATTCACTTAATTAGCCAAGGCTTCTTAATTTAGTCAGGGTGGTGGCGTGTTCAGTGCATTGAGGGCTGTACCTGAGTTTATCAGACCTCTTTGTCTCTTTCTCAGGAGTCCCATGGGCAGATCCGTCCTCCAGGGTTTTCTTGGCAACTCGTTTTCCTCCTGCCTTCACTAACGACAATAAAACATAAAAGGGGTGTTCATTTCAATTCTGACTTTATGCATTAGATATATAAGTAAATGTAACTTTAAAAAAAGTGAAAATCTTAAAGTATTCTGCTGCATTACTTGAAAGTTTGAAAAAAAAGTGAGTTGCAGAATGAGTTTTAAGTCAGTGGGCGGGGCTAAGACAGAGGAACCAATTGGTTTGCAATAACAGGTTTACCAATCGTTCGCAAATGTAGTATCTAACTAGCCCAAGATAATTTCGAGAAGGACTGTAGCAAAAAATAAATATGTATAATTTGATTTATCTGAGATGAACTAAACTGTTTTTAGTTAATGGATTCCTGAAGTAATGCGTATTTCAATATTTTTGTGTATTTAAATATTTACAGAAGTTTTATTTTAGTTGCATGTTATATAAATAAATGAGTAAAGTTATTTTTTGGAGTTTTAGCAGATTTGCCCCTCGATGCATTACTGAGCATTAGGAACTAAGCTGCGGCAGTAAACTGATTAACACCGTGTGAGCAAACTGCGCCTGTAGGAGCGGAGTCGTCACGTTTTTTACGCCACAAGGCCTGCCTTTAAAAGGAAAAAAACATCCGCCAGCATCCGGACGCTTTTCAGAAAAACGTCTTGCAGAGAAGTAGACTAATAATAATGCAACCCAACAAACATGAAAACCAGAAATATTTCAAACCGCAGCAGCAAAGTCGAGCTAGTGTTTGTTTTTCTGCATGACTGTGTATCTGGGTCAAACACCACAAGAGCAAAAACGCTTTGATTAAAACTAAAACAACAAAACAAACACCTACAAAAGTTGATGTGAACATCTATTTACCTGCTGGTGGGTGCCCAGCTTTGAGCAGATGAGCCTCTTTTGCTCCAGATTTGGAGAGTTGTTGCACCATTTTGTGGAAAGTTTCCGCAGCGCAGAGAAGATCCGCAGCAAACTGCTGTGAACGCCCACTCGCTTGTTTTTATGCTCAAACGCGGAGGAGCGACCCGCAGAAACTGCAGGAAGCCACAGACACGCCCATCATTTCAATCTTTCTCTCTCTCCCTCTCTTTAAAAACAAACAGATGTTGAAACTATATGAAGAAATGAAACCAGAAGTAGCTGTTCTCAAACACTCAACCAGTTTGTTTCACTCGTTGTTAATAACGTGTAGTTTTCTTTCAAAAGTGGCTTTCCTCTCATATGAAGTTTATTCCTCTCTGTGACATGCCCTAGACATTATGTTCATAGCCAACCAAAGTTGAGGCTTTTTCAAATGAGCCTATAGAAAAGTAATCTTATCTGGAAAGGTTCCCTCTGTTTATATTCTGACTTTTCCAGACACATAATTCAAATTTCCATTGACATATTTCATTTAGATCTGAAATCTTATGAAATGGGAGGTAACTTAAGAAAAGGCCATTTCAGCAGTTTTCTTTGGTCTTTTACTCTCAAACCAGGTTCAGTTCAAAACTATATGTGGTGGACGAATATTCTATAAGAGTTATATTTTAAGAGTTATATTTTATAGAATAGTATTCTATAAAACATAGCTCTTAAAGAGGTCTCTTAAAAGTTATTAAATATGTATTGAACTCATGAAACTAAAATTGGTACTGAATTTGTTCATTGTTGGCATTTAGACTACAGTGACTTTCAAAATCAAGAACACTCCAACTAAAAGGTTTGACTAACAAAAAGAAAAGTGTATTTTAGTTGAGTTGTATTGTTTTAAATTGTAAAGTTACACATAATTTTGAAACCTTTTTTTACTTTACAAGTAAACACCTGAAAACTTGTTAGCTTTCACCTTGGTACAAAGTCTGTCATGAATTGCGGTGTGGTGGTGAGGGAGAACATCATCACTTCACCCAGGTTGAAGTGATGATGAAGATTTTAATTATGATAAAGAGCTCTACACAGTCCAGGACGCAGGCAGCACAGTCCAGGACGCAGGCAGCACAGTCCAGGACGCAGGCAGCACAGTGAGCAGAGCTTACGCTAACGCTGGTAGCAACTGACAATGGACAGAAAACGAGAGCGGAAGCCGACACAGGACTTAACAGTGTAACTGTGAGGACATACGACTGCCTTACTCCAGTTAGAGACACAACTGAAAGACAAGGACCTGACAAAAGACAAGGTCAACAGGTGGAGCTTAAATACACAGAGGGCAATCAAGGGAAGGAGACATACCTGGGAAATAATCAAGGCGAGTGAGACAGGACATCACAGAGACTCACAAGAAACAGAACCTAAACTAAACACAGAAAACTCAAATCCTCACAAATTGTGCAGCCATTTTCTTTAAATGGTCACCTAATAAGTTAATGGAATTCACCTCAATATAAATCTGACTGTTTTCTTCTGGTACCAATTTAAATTCCAATTGATGACAGTAATGCACATTCACAGTGGCTGCCTAAAAACATGCACAGTCCTAGAAAAAAAACATGCAGCAAGTTTCTTGAACCAGTCAAGTCTGTATTGATTTCTCCTGGATTTTTTATGAAACACAGGTTTTGGTCTGTCTAACTTATATTGTTTTCTTCTTTTTTTTATTAAAAAATGGATGCTTCCGTGCTCATGTGGGACTTGATCATATGAAAGACCATAAACGACGAGGTCGCAGTGTATCGTCACATCATTATTAAGTTGTATAAGTTTTATTAGATCTAGTTACATATGAAATTCCTTGCTCATGATAAGGTCTGTCACTCCATTTGTCCGAAGATGCTAAACTGAAAGCATCAGTTGGACTTAAGCAAGTTGTTAGAAGGAGACCTGCAGGTGGATACATTTCTTTTTGGTAGAGTACAAATAGAACCTTACGTGTTTTATCGTGCAAAGTAATAATTCCTTCCGGCTCACATTTCTTTCAGCCACATCCAGAGCATCTGTCTGCACTCATTAATCAGGCAGCTGATCAAAAACAATGCTAAAGAAAGTTCCTCTTCATTTGAAGCGATCTGAAAAAAACAACAACAAAAAAAAAACAAACAGCTGATACCAAATAGCAAATATAAAAAACCTTTAATCGAGCGAGGGGGAAAGCTGGTGTAATGATTTGTATCCACAAAATTTTTATATGAACAAATCCCTGCTTTTGTCAAATAAAGTGAAAAATTTTTGTTTTCTATTTGCAGTCATGACGAGCTCCAAGTTTCCCAGGTTCAGTCAATTGCTTTGTTGCAATTGTACAATGTGGACATAAATCAGGGGAACATTTAGAACATAACAGATAATTAGATGGGACATGGAAACTAAAAAAAATATATTTTATAGAGAAATACATAAAAAATTTAGTTTGCCAAGTAAAAAAGACAAGAAAAAACAGGCATGAAACACATCTAGAAACATATATTGGTTTTAAAGGATAGTACTTGGAGTTTTTGAAGGAGCGCAGTGATGCATGCAGAAATAATGAATTTCCAAGTGACGAAGTTAAGAATGCACCTCTAGAGTTTAGACGGTCGCCTTTGTGACACTGCTGCAGTATTTTACATTTATACGCTCTTCTTTGTTTGCACAGCTTTTGAATTGTCTTGTTTGGGTAGGTAAATGACAGGTTTGTGTTATTGTAGAAAAGCAACAATCAGGTTTTCTAAACATTTTCTATTTCTACTTTCCAGACTTCTGACATGTTAGATGTGTCTTTTGATGAGCATCACAGATCCTCTGCTATAATGATAATAAAAAAATGCTTTCCCACCTGTTCTGTAAGTCAAGTTGATTTGTTGCTTTTAAAACTCAATATTAGCCTCGTCTGACCAAAGAACCCAGCTCCAGTTAGTCTCAGCAGTTTAGTAAACTATCTACATTTACATCTGTTATGGTAGAATGGGAACATCCCAAGCAACTGTCAGACATACAGGAAGCTTACATTGGCTGCTATGAAGACTTGATGACCTCAAGATGCCACGTTTTGCTGCTGAGGTTATCTTTCTGAAATAAAATATGATTTAGTGCTTTTAAAGCATCTGCTGCACGATAAATATGTCCTACACTGTACCTATGATGTTAATACTGACATGATGATGGTATATTTTAAACTTAAGTCTTGCAGACAGTTTCACAAATAAGCCACCATTCATGAGCATGATCCTGCCTTGCGGTTTAAAAAGCCACGATTTAAGTTTATATATTTTTAATAATGTCTTTGCACAGGTGTAGGCTTAGTGTTGGGTTGGGTTTAGAGTACATAAAGCATCAGGAGCTTTACAGATGGTTCAAAGCCTCCTTCATTCACCCACGTCTGTGCAAACATCAAATGAAACGCTCAGACTGGAGGAGAGCACGGCCCTCAGGTCTCTGAACACTTCCACGCCATTTGTTAGAATAAGTACAATCACACAACTGGTTTAAAAAACAAAAATGACCTTTTATTTTGTTAACATAGCTGTTACGATGCCATCTTTTTCCACATATCTGTGTATTTATATATCTTTAGAACATGGCACAAGTTGTTTAGTCTTTTAACCAGTGCTAATGTGTAAATCAAAGTAATGCTGATTTTTGTCTGTATTTACAATAAAATCAAAGAAATGTACAAGACTCCATTGCATTACACAGTTTCGACATTAAGTACAGATAAACTTTGATCCCTTTGTACAATCTAACATCATTAGTTAATTTGTCTTTTTTTTTTTATTTCATTTCTTTACAAATGAGTTCATGATCCGTTTTGGCTTTAGCACATACATTTTCCCCCCACATTTTGACTCGTACCGCGGACCCTCGCTAACATGACTCACACCTTTAACCATGCTCTCACACTTATGAGTTCCTTTAAGAAATTAAAGCTAATATCTACACACGACATGACACACGTCTTCTCACGATAGTGTCCTAGATTCTCCCTCGATGTCCCCCCCCTGCCATGATTCCATCTTATTCTTGAAATGAAAAATAATCTTTAAAAACATTCCATGATTTCCCTCTTTGGCACACATCCCGACTTTCCATCTGCTGCCGCTCTGCTGAACTCACCTCTCCATCCGAGCACATCCACTTTAAAACAAACACACTCATAAAGCCAAGTTCATGAAAGAAGTTTCCTGTGTTGCTCCTTGCCTCTGCTGCAGGGTGAAAGAAGAAATTGGTCTGGAAAAATGTTCTCGGATTGTACAGCAGATCCATTTCCAGACTTATACCCAGGAGTCAGGAGAACCTGGGTACTGTTCTGCCCTGTAGGAAGGCCTCCGTGTGCTAGCATAGTAGTCCACATAGTTAGAGGTGGATTTCAGTCCATGAGGCTGGGAGCTGTAGTCTGCCGTAGGAGGATAGGTGATGACTTCTTCTAAATAGGCATCGTCGTAGCCGTGAGGATGTTGCAGGTACATCCTGTATGTGTCGTAATTCCTTCGACTCGGCTCTTCTGTGTAATACACAGGCTGCAAGAAAAGAGGCAGGGAGGCCTTGCGTTAATTCATTCTAAGGATTTGTATTAAGTCAATCTGTTACTGAAGATTTTCTAAAATGAATTTACTCTAAATTCCTTGATTTAATATAGTTTTCACAGTTAGAAACCCATCACCAAATCTAAGACCATTTAGTGGTTTCCAAGAACATCTCCAAGGGGATTCTGCTGGCAGACTTTAATTCTTGTGTTTACTTTTATCTTTACCATAAATCAGCTGGAACTGAAAGAGAAAAATAAATTCATAAAAACCCTGTTGGAGAGTACCGAGTCCAGCGGAATTACTCAAGGCTGTATTCTTGGCCCTAATGTTTTTTTTTTTTTTATTTAATGTACATCTGCTTGGATAGACTCCAAGGTGTCCATCATAATGACTGTTATCATTTTTATACTGATGATATCCAACTGTTCTGTTCATTAGTGAGGTCTCAGAGTCATAAATTGTTGATGTTGCTGTTAATATTAAGGAGATTGATATAGAAACCACATGTTTTGCAGCCCACTGGCAAAAATGCTGAGATAAAATATTTGCAGAGTTGCCAGCCCAAAATAGACTTGGTTTGGATGCTGCTTTGGCGTGAGGTCAGAATAGCCTGTCATCACACAACAGACACTTCGTTGTGTTATCGTTAAGATAGCCACCAGGACACCATCACACAAGCTTTGTGCATGTTCAGAACGGTTAAGGAACACAAACACATCATGATGAGCACACTGTGTTTCTGATGTACCTCCTGAAGAACCCACAGGAACCCTGTTTACTTTGTTAATGTCATGTTGTGGGCTGGGTCTAATGTGAATGTGACATTGCGTTGGAGTCTGCAGCCTACAGACTCTGAAAATGCAAATGTTATCTTGCGTAAGCATCCTAAAATGTAAGTAAGTTATTTTTTCATTTTTAAATAGAACAAAGCATTATGGAAGCCAGAATCCTTAAGGAAGTGTGACCGTTTACTGTGTAGACTTAACTGTTACTGGCTGCTTTAGGATTTGCTTTATATTACTTCATAAAATAGAAAGGAATCTTAATGGACCTTCAAACTTAGAACACACATAATCTAATACGTACATATACTCTGATATTCAGTTTGATGTGATCTGCCAATCTAGGTAGATTTGGTAACTCTAGTTTGACTGTTTTCAAATTCAATTAAATTCAAAAGTACTTTATTGATCCCAAAGAAAACTTGATGATTTATATTTAATTCTACCACAAGGAATGTTTACAACTCCGGCGCACACTCACACGCTTAGTGCCTTCCTCTCCTCGTGTCTGTTATCTGAATGGGCACACATGGACGTGTCCTGCAGGGACAGCTGCCCGAGACACAGACAGGACATCCCAATCCCAGCAGTCACATTCACTCTTGCTCACACAATGGCTGATGTGGTGGGTTATTCCCAGCAACGGCAGCAGAATGTGTAACAGGGTCTTGGTATTTAAAAGTGGTGTAGATGAGCTGAGAAGTTTCACTTTTTTTTTTTTTTGCAGCAAGGGTTGCCTTTAATTTACTTTAACTATGTGTCTTTATATCCCTTCAAGTTGCCCACGTAGAATAATAGATCAACTTAAAAAAAAGGGACAACTTTTATTCTCGGAAAAATCTGAGAAACAACTGACCAATATTATGTTGTTATAGTCAAGGTGGCAGACAGCGATGGTCAAAGTTAGTCACTGGGTGCAAACATATCAGTTAAGTTGATCTCATTTAGAGTTTTCTCCCATACTGATTGTGAATGTGTCAAACTTTGAATGTGGAGATGTCTGATTGAACAACATGACAAAATGTTTGAGAGTGAAAACGCCTCGGCTACGAGTTAGTTATTTTGGCTACAACAAAGGACTGTGAAGTAAAATTAAATATATTTAATGTGTTGATTCTAAAAATGTTGGTTTTAGAATCAATGCGCTTGTGTTGTTGCTAAGGATGGAGAGGCTGTGAGGTCTGACCAGACTTTTATGAAGAAATATTATATTCACCTGTGATCTTCTGGGCTCCTCTCTTGTGGGTGATGAGTAGTAATATGGAGACGGTTTGCCAGACCCTGGAAAAAAAATAACAATAAAGTTACTGCTGCTGTGAATAAAATGGAGGAATTTAATACAAAAACACCTCATTTCATATCATATAAAGAGTCTGCACATCCCCAAAGGGCAAATGTCTGTATTTAGATGGAGTAGGATCAAATGGGCTGTGCTTCGCTGGAGAGAAATACCACCAAATAATGGGGTTGGCCTGTGCTGCACTGTAGTTTACATAACCATCGGGGATGGGCATTTTCATTGGCACTTTATCAAACTGGTGGAATCCAGAAACTCAATTTCCACTTCCCTGCCCAGAACATGAATTGACGAGGCTGCAGTTTTGCTTGTTTATTCTGCCTGCTTCCTGATCCCACCAACCAGTGTAGGATGGGGAGGGCTGTCGTCTGGATTGCCCAGACATATGACTCCCTGCAACTAGGACCCAATGTGTTAAAAGCACAATAGTGAAGCGCTCGCTTCTAGGTAGTAAATGGACTTTAGTGTTGTAGAGACAAACAGCTCTGAAGTTAAACTGACCAACTGTCATAGGGCTGATAGTGGGGAGATAAAAGTGGATCTGGTGGGAGCAGTAGAGAGAATAAAGGAGATAACAAAATGGCAGTGTGGAAATGAGCAAAAAGTGATCTCAAGTATAGAGCAGATAATTCGTGTCTTAAATTAGATTTCTTTTTAAAGTTCACCATCTTTTAGATAAGTACCTGTATACTGTTTTCTGTGAATACTGCCATCTCCTTGGTAATTATAAAACTGCATAGTTGACTGAGTTCTCTGATAATCTCTGACTGAGCTTCTGTGCTCTTTGATGCCCAGCATTGCCGGAGATGACGTGGCACTGGTGGCTGTGGAGAGAGGAAAAAAAATTACATATTTAATTTCACAGCTCCTGTTTCACTGCTGCTGCCTGGCTGCAGGGTTCGAGGCTACCACAATGTACCAGGGTGGTTGACTGGAGACATCTGGACGGTGCTGGTGGCGAGGGTGGGCTGGGACTTGAACCTGTCCCGTTCCAATGTTGACACTGGGGTGATGAAATGGTTTTGGTTCCAGCCATCCTGTGAAGGGAGAAAGTGGCAGCCAGAGGAACCAAGACAAAAGACAAGTTGAAGATGGAAAATGCCTGAGAAGATCAATTGTTAATTGTTATTGATTCTCATTTAGATTTAGGTCTACACTGTAACCATGACATTCAAATACATAAATATCCTTCAATCTAAAATGCTGTTATTACCTTTTGGTAGGTTTGCAGATGTGTCAAAGTGCCTACTCTATCTAATACAAATGATTAATTAACGCCAATGTTCTCTAAAATCCCACTGAGGTCTTCACAAAATAGCTGGATTTGTACAGAGAATAATTATTACACAATTAGACTCTTTTTACTAATTATGTGGCAATTAACTAGCCTGGATTTATTTAGGGGCGTCAGGCCAAAGAGGGCTGAAAACTAAAGCATAAAATTTTGAGATTAAAAAAAACAAAAAAAACACATGCATAATTTTTCTTTGTTTGTTTTGGGCTATCACATAAAATCCAACTGAAATAGGTGTAACTTGTAGGTGTTACAAAATGTGACAAAGTTAAAGGAAATTAATACTTCTCCAAAACATTATTTAAAAAAATAAATAAATCCAGCACATCATATTATTGTAAGACAGTTTCTGATATTTCTATTTAAAATATAATCATAAAGTCATTGAAACATTTAGCATTAAACAAACTGTGTGAACCTTTTTGTAGATGGGCCGTAGATCCTTGTACAGCCACAGCGTGTTCAGCACCTGAGCTGCTGCCTTCACCACCTTCACTGAATATCTGAAAACAGTCAAACTTTGTTATGCATTTCTGAGCAAGAATTCATTGTGGTTAATACAAGACAGCATGATTGATGGAGTAGGCTGTTCTTAATACGTTTTAACCTAGAATCGTACTGAATATACAGCAAATTAAAAATAGCTGCTGCAGCAGCATCGTTCCATCGTTAAACTTCAAGGAACACACTGCCACCTCCCCAACGGCTGCAGCTGCTCATGTTGTGTGGACCACTGTCCAGTGTTCAGGAAAGCATTTTAACAAACGTGTGCGTCTGCAACCCCACCTGTCTCCTCTGCCCTTGGTGATGTCGACGAGCTTCTTGATGCCACCTGTGTCGGCCAATGCCTTGGCGTTTTCCATGTTTTTGCTGGTGACCTCGTGCAGCGTGCAACAGATGGCAGCCACGGTCTCATCCGACAGCAGGGTGGTGTTCCCCCCAGGGAGGCGGTTTACCAGGTCCCTCATCGCGTACTTCCCTGCAGGGGAGGGAGGCGGGACTTACAGCTTATGCGTAATGACACAATGTACTGCAGGTTTGCTGCAGAAGCACAAGCAAGGACAGAATGAGGGGACGATGCGTCACATGTGTACATGATTTTGATGCATTTTTTTAACATCTTGTGCAATGCACTTTCAAATAAATTCTGTGTCGACCTCAACAGTATGTAATGTCATCTAAATAAAGGAGTAACATTCAATGTGCTGGGGTCTGCAGCATAGTAGGCACTTTTCTTAAATTACACTGTATGTGTGTTTCAGTGTGAAGGAGGATTCCCTCCGTTATCTGTCCTTCAGTGCAGCAGCCTGGCTAAAGATGCTGAATACTTGCCGCATCAAGTCAAACAAAGACCTCAAAAAGCATATTTAACCATCACTAAAACCTCATTAACCCACGTCAGACATCACTCCTGCTGCTGAATAAACATTCATTTCACAGAGTGAAAAACGGTTTTATGAAGCACAGGATTGTACAGGAGAATTACCCCACAGCTTTAGCTGGGACATATGCTCATCATGCACATGAATGTCATATTTATATTAGGCTGTGAGCTTTTTATTCCCTGGGACAGAATGATCACAGAAAAGTCCCAGTCATGCAAGCTTCTGGCTGAATATTCATTTAAATTTTGGACTGATTTAATGAAAAGATTTATCAACAAATTATCTGGTGGTTCTATGACGAGTTTGGAAGTGTCCTGGTAGACGCACCGTTTAGTTTCCAAAAGAGATCATCTGCTGACCAGCAGGTTGCAGATTTAAAACGCCTGACTGGTACAGGCTGTCCAGCAGCTCAAAAATCCTAACATTTTTCTGTTACTGAATGCACCATACCTAGCACCACCAGGTCACATATTCAAAGGCAATAGAAATTTAACTCATTTCAATATCAGTGTGGTGTTAAAATATGAATTCAGAGGATGCATGGAGATGTAAGAAGCTATTCAGATGCCAGCAGTATTTTTTACGTCAAAAGACATTTCTGCACTTAACTAAGGCAGATAGAGAGAGACTCATTAGATAACAGAAAGTTGCTCTGTTTTATTCTTTTGAGCCATCAACCTCTGTCTGTTATGAAACATGCAGGATTTGGAAATTAATTGAACCAAGAATTGACCCCGATTATGGAAAACACACAGAGATCTCTGCATTACCTTTGCTGTTCACACTAGACATTGTATAAATAATTAATATAAATAATTAATAACTGTTCAAAGCACCATTATGAAGGACAGAAGGTTCAGTGTGTGTTGGCTTCAATGCCTCATTATTCCTCCGGCAATAGACTTCCAGTTCTTGTGACGAAAGCAACTCAACCATCCCTCCTTTAAATCTGCTTTCCAAAAAAGATTGATTTATTTGTTCATTATCCGCAGCAACTATTTACTTTATGATTAATCCCCAAGATAAAATCTCGTTAGAAACTCTGGCAAAATAACTTTCACTCCTAACAGTTTTGAAATGCCAGTAAATGACAATCTTTGGTTCATTACTGGTTTAAAACTGGTGTTGACAACGTTCTTGCCTTGTATAAATCTACACAGAGTTTCTTTGATTTTCCAGTAATATCATGGGTTTGTTTATTTCTTTCAGTGAAGCTGCCATCTGTAGTCAATCACAATTACTTTACAATAAATAAACGGGCCTTGGCAAGCTACAAGAGCGTTTCTGGATTATGTCCAGAGTGAAAACATGTAAACTTCAGACTGTATTTATAAGATCAACACGTCATGTGAAATTGTGCATTAAGTTGAGCCAAACAAATTCACAGCATGGTATCTGGGTTATTGGTACAGCATGAGCTACATTACATGACATAATAAAGCAGAAAAACTTCTCATAAATAGTTTAGTATACTATATTTTTTTCAGTCCAAGATGTTTCAAACACAACAAAGTGGCTCCTGACCTATAAGCTCCTTGTTCCTGATGTCCAGGGCCATGTTTCTCAGAGCCGTGGCAACCGAACACACCACCCTGTCGTTGTCCATCCGCAGCAGTTCCACCAGGATGGGAAGCCCTTTCTCTTTACGAACTGCTGCACGAATGTACGCTGCAAACTGAATGCAGAAAACAGATGAAAATTTCATTAAGGTCTCTGTGTCACTAGGGAATACTGATGAGCTTGAGATGTGCATTTGTGATTTCAAGCAATAAGCTGACATTTGTTTGACTGATGCAGAAGAGGTGAACAGCTAACCCCATTTACATGCATTGTTTAACAGCCACGGCAGAGAAGCATGAGAAAGTCTGGATTTGTGTTTTGAATGAATGCACATTTGCACTGTACCTTCCAGTTGCCAGCTGACAGGTTCTGAAGAGATCCTGCTGAACCTTCAAGAGTGGCAGGATTGGAGCTCTCAGCTAGCAGTGTCAAGTAAGGCTTGACCACAGAAGGGTGCCACAGCATCTCGGCCCCCTTAGGAGACTTGGAGAAGCCAGGGATGGGCCCCACACCGTCCCACTGAACACACAACAACTTACAAGTCAGACTGTGAAAGGGTAATGCTTTAGGAATCATTTCATAACAATAATTTTATTTTATCAGATAATCTACTAGAGATCAGAATGTGTTAATTTTTCCTTGATTAGCTCTGATCAGAAGTTCACTAAACGCACCAAAAATGAGACATTCCGCTATATTTTAAAATAAAAAAGTCTTATGGTAGTTGTTGACGTTTACTTTAATGCATAAATAAGGATAATCTTCAATTTTCTTATTTTCTAACATTTCTATCACGGCATCTGCAGCACATTTTTCACTTATACACACTAGAAACATATTTTCTGTGTGAAAAAAATTCAGACATAAAAAAAAAAGGGAAAACTATTGGCCAAGAAAAGCCAAAGTTTTATGCAACTAGAACTTATGAAGCATGAACAAGCACAACAGTCCAGTTAAAACACTACACTCACTGAGTCCTCCTGCAAGCTGTTTTTCTTCTTCTTTTTCTTCCTGCCCCAGCAGCTGGAGTCCACCTCTTTACTTGGTGACTCTCGGCCCAGTAAGCCATCCATTTCCTGGTCTACTGGAAATGACGATGGCATCATCTCCAGCTCCAGACGATAAGACAGGTTCCTTAGAGTGCAAATGCAGTTCTCCACAATCTGCCACGCACAGAAAATAAAAGCTTGAACTTCATGCATCAATCCAAACCAGTATATGAAAACTGGTTAACAGTGTTTAAGCAGAATGAAGGCAGCAGTTCTTCTGTTCATTGTTACAATTAAGATAAGGTGATACAGCAAAACGAGGTTACAATTTTTTTCAGCTTTTTCAAAAAAATTATTAGGATTTTAATATTATATATTTATATAAAAACAAGGGGCTTAAACAACAAAAAAAATATAATAGAGAAATTAACACAAAGAATATTTAAGAGCAGTACAACTGACTTGATGAACAAAATATTAAACCGTTTTATCTAATTCAAAATGGAAAATAAAACAAAATAGTTGTAGCATAAAAGTAAATGACAACTAAAATACACAGGTCAGATGCACTTTTGCTTAAGATATAGCAGTATGAACATTTTGTATCATATTTTTGCAAATTCCTTATCAATCATTTAAGTATATGTGTAAAGCACATATCAGTAATAAACCAGTTCAAAGTGCTTTACATCATGAAAACATTAAAACATCATAAACACTTTCATAATCAACAATTGTGAAAACTATTGTTCACTTGAAATGTTCATCGATATTTTTATTGTTTTGTTAACTGAATATTACAAGTTGAGGTTATTGTAGCTAAGTTTGAGACCAGATACATTATTCGGTTCTCTGGCATTATAAAGATTATCGTATCATTACTGCTCCCTCTAAATTAGAATATCGTTGACAAATTTGTTTGTTTCAGTAATTCAATTGAAAACGTGAAGTTAAGTCTGTATATATTTTAGGGTAATTTTCTGCTAATTTCAGTTAATTTGGATGACTATCGAAATACGTTTTTCATTAGATGATGATAATTCAAATACTGATCCAGACCACAAACATAGAGATCTTTGTGATAACGATGATAGCACACATCTTCCTGACTCCTCTCGTCTGCCATTACATTGCTTTTAAATCTCCTGTGATCATTTTTCTTTTTCTTCTTCCTCTGCCCCTTTATTGTTATTAGGTGTGAATATCTGCTTTACTGGGACTACATCCAATAGGCTGAAGTTATTACTTTTATTCAAAACATGAATTCCTGACATTTGAAATGAATAGCCAACAAATATTGCATTCCATACAGATTTTTGAGATATTAATATTAGCCCCACTAATATTGCAACAGCAATACTGTTGCTATGTATTATAAAGCCACAGTTTCAACCTGAGGATATTAAAAGAAAAGACAGCTAGATGCCTACCAACAATCTGCTGGGCATCACACATCTGGCTTTAAGTTTGCCAATATGGTTTTTACAAGTTGCAATTAAAAAAAGTTTACTAATTAGACCTCTGGTAAATAATGTTACACTTATAATATGCTTCTTGGAGTCTTTGTTTGAAAAACTATCTAGAATTATAGATAGTTTTTCAAGAATTATAAATAAATTTTTACTGAGGTTTGCATTCCTTAGCTACACAGTACATCAGGAAACATAGAACATTATCTGCTTGACTAGGTTCTTTGCCTAAGGGAGAAACCATAACCACATTTCAGGTGATTCACTTAACTTTCATAATGCAAGGATTCATGCGTAGGAGATGTACTTTCTTTGCCGCAGCCATTGAATAAATGTTAATTTACTGTATGATGAACATCTGATGCTTAAGGTTCACTGTTACGCACATTCTGGCTGTGCTTTGGGTGAGAAAGCAGATCAAACAGTTTCTGTTAACTGCTCTGAGGGTCATTTAGACGCAGGCAATAAAATGATTCAAAGAGGATAAGCAGGGTATTTTCTCCAGAGCTTCTTATCAACTGGCTGCATATTCTCCTCCGGGCCTAAGAGTGTGTGTGTGGGTGGGTGTGCGTGCATGTGCGTGTGCAATGGTGGGCAGCAGGCTTTGTGAGGTACCTTGCTGTCAAAGTCAGACGTGTTTACACAGGCTTTGATGACGTAGAGCAGTGAGTCAACCAGGCCGTCACAAGTACGCATCTGCTTTCTGGCCTCCTCACCGGCTGAACTCAGGTTCCTTTTAAAAAAAACATGAACACATGAGAACACACACACGCACTCATTAGCCATTCAAGTTGGGTCTTTGCTTAGTAAACAAACGACCAAAATGATAGCTGTGTGTCTCCTACTTGAATTGGTAATGTGGGCTTTGTCGTTCCCAGACACCATCTTTAATGTATGAAGAGACTTTGTGTGGCCTGACTCAAGTAAGTATTGTTCTTTGCTCGGTAAATAAAGGTCTTTAAGCCATACTTATGCATGTTCACATGATGCACAAGCATATACAAAGTGAAGAGACTGCCACTAATTAAACCTGAAAAGCAACATACCGTAGGACAGAGAAAAAACATGTTATGAACCTTAATAGTACAAGTCTTTTGGGGTTCCTACAGTTTTTATGTAAAAAATCCAGACTTTTCCTGAACAAAGTTAACCATAAACACATGGCAGATATTTCTACAGTGTGCAGCCTTTCAATGTGGAACTACTCGAAATCTCAACGGATAATAATTAATCGACGGATGGACAAAAGGAAGGAAAGAAAGAATAAAGGGAGGAATAGAGAACACAATGGATATATGAAAGAAGAAACACACTAAATGATAAGCCACGAGGAAGGTAAAAAGTTGGATACAAGAAAGGACAAAATGACAGGAACATAGAATACAAGGATGAAAGGACAGAGGCCAGAAAGTAAAGACGAGAGAAAAAATAAGGTATCAGGGAGGATGGAATAATGACAGGACAGAAAAATGAAAGGAGAAAGAAAGAAAGAACACAAAAAATAAAAATGGATGACAAAAAGAACAGTGAGAAGGATAAAAAGATGAAGAGGAGATTGCAAGGACAGAAGAAAATAAGGCAAGAAGGAAGGACACAAGGAAGAAAGTCAGGAATGAAAGAAGGAAGGAAATAAGAGAGGGAGGAATAGATTGAGGGCTGAAGAAAGAAACTAAGAACAGAAGAGTACATATAAAAAGGAATTAAGGGACACAATTCCTTCATTCATTTCTTTTCTATGGATGGATACCAGAAATAAAGATTAGAAATGCAAATATTTTTCTATATATTACTATCTTTTCGCATATTATTCAAATCTGGACAACATTAAAATTATTTTATTTTATTATTTTTTAAGACTCGATAAAATTTATGTGAAATAGAAATCTAAAAAAACAAAACACCAAAATGTTTTATTAAAAAAAAAATGCAATGGGACAAAATTTCACATTTATTGACAATACATATCAGATGTAATAGCGGCGAATGCCCACAGTGAGGTGCTAGTGTCCAGCTTGATCATCAGGTGGTTTACCTAAGGCAGCCTGTAGTGTTCCTCAGCACTAGGGAGGAGTGGAACTTCAGCTTGTGGTCATCATCAAATGTAGAGCTGCTCCATCCAGAATGAGGGATGATCACAGTGTTGGTCAGAGTGGATAAGGCGTCCCGGATGATTGTCATCTTCACAGCATCGCATGAAGAAAGGTTCCACAGAACCCCTGGGGAAGTGAAGAAAACAAAAGAATGTAGGGGTCCTCTTTAGACAGTTGTCATCTGCATTTAGAGGAACTCATAAGAGAAATAATAATAATAATAATAAAAACAAAACTTCCAATGGGCTCAGCATGGATTCAACAACAAATGCAAACAAACAAGCAGGCATTCAGATGGAGAGCCTAAGGTAAAACACTTCTTTAGAATGAAAGCACAGCTTTAGCATCAATGCATCACATTTCATCTACAGAGGATATCCTCAAGGTGGAGATTATTACTTGGACTGAAAAAAAAAAGAAAGGATAAGGCAAGGATCCCCATGGCTCAGGCATTTAAAATGAAACATAAATCATGGAAAGTCTTCTATCATTTCACTCTATTCAAATATACTTATGGTAACTGCTGATAATCATGCGCAGTCCTGACAGCCTTTGATGCTGCATCTGTCGAGGATTAGCCAGCATGTAGCATGTTCTCCTAATTAGGTGGCTCTTGCTGCAAGGCTTATACTAAGGCACCAGCCGCCTTCTGCAGGGTATCTGTAACCTTGCAGGAGGCTAATGCAGCACAAGCTCGAGTGCACTGTAAAGTCTCGAGAGTAAACACAGAGCTACATCTCACAAATGCTGCCATGACAAAACTAAAAGGGACACATAAAACATGCATGTGTGCAACCAGATAAAGTCAAATCTGGTGCTGTCTGTACATTAACAATTTGCTCAGTTTGCAAATACTGTACATAAAACTGCGTGAATCCATGGAATCACCTTTGCTTTTGTGGATAGAAAACTTTTCACCCACTGGCATAATGAACTGCATTTGACTGCAAAGTATCATGACTAGAATCCACTTTTAAGGTATGTAATCGAGTGTGAATTTGTACATATATTTGGATTAATCGGGGTCTATTTTTGTATATAAATTTAATCTATTTATCTTATAAAGTGGAATCAGAGGACATTTGTTCCGATTTGGTGGAATATAAATAATCAGAACCAACCCACAGACAAATCCAAGATTTTTTTTGTGTGTTTTCATACTTATGTCACACAGATTGAAATCTTATTTGTATATCTAAATAAAAACTAACTTCTGCAGCTTCCCTCCAAATTCAGTTTTTATTTTCTCTCAGCATGTTGTTCCCTGACTCTATTTGAAGAAATGGAAAATGACAAGGAATATAATAGATCCCTGGAGCCCAATTCTGACAGTGCTGGCAAAGCTTTACAAGATATGCAGTGAAAATATTGTCTCCTGTTATATGTAGAGTTGATATTTATCTGCATTAATCTACATAAATCAATTGATTTCAGGTATAACTTTCTCTGAGGAGTGAATTCTTTCAGCTTCCATTGAACGATCTTTGTCACTAATTCAATGTAGCAAGAAAAGTTTTTATTTTTCAGATTATGTATCACTAGCATGCTTACATTTCAATTACTTATTCAGAAAACAATGTATTTAAAATTAATGAACCTAAAGTTTATTCACTAAAATGTACAACAGCAATTACTAGTAAGATAAAATAGTTGCAAACATTTACTGCAGCTATGCCATTGAATGGTCATTTCCTTCTCAGGAGTTTAAAGAAAATGAGTTTACAGTTTAATTCTAGTATCTAATGTTAAACAATGAGTGGAGGGGCGACAAAAGGAGGAAAAGAAATTCAATGTTTATCTGTGAGCTTCTAGCATAAGAATCAAGCTGTTTGCTTTTCCAAAACCGTTTTCAGGGAAGGAGTCGTCACCAGGTTCTGATCAACCAATCAGAGGCAGGCGTTGGGAAACATGTGACCCATTCAAAGCTAAACAACCCTTTATAAACATAGGTTTTACTATTTTAAGGAGGACACTCTTTGAAATTGAGATAGATGAAGAACATAAACAAGCTGTCATAGTAGAGAAAGCACTATCTCTGTATAGGAGATGATGCTTTAATCTGACAACTACAGTTTTCAAACTTAATTATTCTATTGCAAAAATAAACTGCGCACATCAAGAGTCCAGTGGATCAATCATTACATAAATGTTAGCCAAGTACAATTTTGAAAGACTTTTAAAATTAGCAAAATAAGATCTTTCATATTGGGTCTATATTTAGAAAAATTTAAGACACCACTCTTTATGACCCTAAAATTTGAGGCCATCAATCACAAATATTTGTGAAATTCCACTTGGAATAGCAAGTTGCTGTAGATCAATCTAAAATGTCTGTCAAAGATATTTTCAAGCTCCTTGGAGAAAAGCAACTCCTATGTATTATATAGACATATCTATATAGATATAGATATGTCTATATCAATATATATACATATCTTCATTTCTAAATCTATCTTTTTAATCTTTCTCCCCATCTTTCTGTCTCTCTGTTTATCTCATCTTTCATCTGTTTCCGTCTCTTTCCACCTTTCAATCTTTATCCGCTGTATCTTTTTTTCTCTCTCTGTCATGTATGCATTTCCTTATCCAACTCAATCTTATACAGCCAGGGGGAGTATTTCTCCTCTGACAGTCAAGCCAGGTCAAAACCTTTTATTTGGTGATAACTTGATTTTTGCTGCATGTCAGGGGTAGGGCAGGAAGCACTTGGGCTGTTTTGCACCATTTTACTTTTGCCATATGCACCGGAAGTGAAAGAGTTACTCTTGCTTCTACTCACAGGAGACTACAGACTGAAATCAAAATGAAATTTGGCACATTTATAAAATGCAGATATCATTAAAAGGTCTCAATGTTTTCCCAGTGCGATCTTTGTCTGCTGGCAAAAGTGTGTGAGCACCCGTGTGTGAATGCAAGTGTGTCAGCATTGGTGACGAAGTGCGAAGTGTGTGTTTTTATCCAGCTTTTATCAAGTTTGGTGTTTCATTAGAAGGAGCTGATTGTAGAGGAGCGACCACACGGAGACAGAAAAAGCTCACAATGTGATCTGGCATTATTTAAATAGGTTAATAAAATTATGACATTAACTGTGAACATGTACAATTACCACATGTCATGATATTCAAGGAGGGGGGTCTGGTTGAGCAGAACCCCCCTTGGATAATAGCAGCAAAAACACTGGAAGCCATGTATGGTGCATTCTGTGGCCTACTAATTAAAGTCATGGAATCAGCTATTTTAATTATCAATGTCTTTCAATAATTGAAAATATGATAAAGTCCACACATAAATGTCCGTGTTTTGACAAATCATCATAATAAAACCGAAGATAATGTCTATTTGACTTTTAAATATGCGGCATGGGAACCCTACAGGAGCCTGCCAGCGGTGTGAATGATTCTGCATATCAAAAGCAGAGCAAAAGGTGGGATGCAATCTCTGCTTGAGAAAGCATGACACAGTATTATGAAATTCATGCACTGATTCAAGCACGTTCAGTTTTATATTTCTGATTTCCAAACCACTCAGCAAAGGAAAGAGCTTCCAGCTTTAATACAGGAAAAAATAGTCGGATTCCTGCTAAACCAATGTCTTTGCTTTATTTTCACAATCCACATATTCCTCAGGTCCACACCCACTCTACCGGCAATTTGCAGAAACGAATGGTCTCTGCAGGATATCAGACTAGTCCTGCGGAGGCTACATGCTGGAGAAATCAACTGCAGGAATTACTGAGGTGTGACTGACAGTGCTGTCAGTGGAGCAACACCAGGAGCAATACTCATAAGTCATATTTGACAGTCAGATGGACCAAACCTGTGTTTATTTGTTTCTGTGTGCGCGCACACATTTATATCAGCCTGATACTTGTTGTCCTGTTTTGTTGCTGCTTTCTTGTGGCTTTACTTGACTTTTTAAACAATGACCCAAAAACAATGTAATAGCAGCAGGGTCATTAATTTATAAAACGAGCACAGAAAGGAACTCAGAGTGCTTTCATGGGGAAATGAAGGAATATATTAGGAAGTTGCTAATAAGATGGGGGTTAAATTGAAAGAAGATTTCTTTTAAGATTAAATGGGTAATGTGTAACAGGTTGTGAGGTTTTACTGTGACTTAGGCAGATAAAAAAAAAAAAAAATCTAATTTAAACAACTGGTCACAACTGGCTGAATTTGTTTGGCTGGTATCTAAGCAAAGCAAGTTTGTCCAAAAGACAACCGATTCTAACTAATGTGCTGCTAAATTTCATTGTCAAACACATTAAGATCTTTAGCTTCAAATGCTTGTCGGCGTCCTTTTTACGACCCTCTATAACATGTCATGTATAAGAAAATAATCAGGCGTTTTAGCACAACACTACACCAGTCAGCAAGACAATATTATGAAAGAAATAATATTGTCAATCTGTGGATATTTTTCACTTATGGGACAGGCACTGAATTAGTGAGGATAAAAAAAACAACTCTAGGTAAAAAAACTAACTCTAAAATGTATTGTTAGGTGGGTTTGCACCAATGTTTTATGGTAGCAGCTGCTAAAAGAAAATATTAAAGTCTGAGGATTTTTTTAAACTACAAAAAAGTAACTGTTAGGGATGCTCAAAAATGAAAAATTGGACTGATATTGATATCCGACAGTAACACCGGTGTTATGCCAGATTTACCAATATTTTATTTTATTAATTTTTTTTATCCGATTACTCGATTAATCGTAAGAATAATTGATAGATTACTTGATTACTAAAATATTCGTTTGCAACAGCCCTAGTAAAGTTACATAATGAATGCTCCTTTAAATATCCACCAATTTCATTTATTTACCCTTTTAGGTCAGAATAAAAAATTACTGAAAGCTGACTTAATTTTCTTCATAAAAATCTTGGGTTCAAAAACGGTCATGCAATCTTTGTCACAAAGCTAGCGCCTCTTGCTACCTACACAATGACAAAACCACTGCTATGAACCAGCAGGTTCTGCAGTCTCTACTTGAAGAAAAGCACTCTTTCAGTGCTGAGCTGAGCTTTTTTTGTGTAATCTGAGTGAATCATCAAGGAGAAACAGTGACAGCTTCACAAGGACACTTATTTTTATACCAATGAAGCGTAACCAATGTGTGAAAGTGGTTATTGATTGAGTGAATGGATGTCATCATGAGTTTCTAACTAACTATTGGCCTCTGGGCTGACAGTGTTTTTTGAGGGTGTTTTCACATCTGATAGTCCAGTACACTCAATTCGATTGGGAACCAAAATTGTAACATTTGTTACATCTTCAGCTGGTGTAGCAATGTCTTTGACCTGTTGTGTAGTTCACTTTCACGCTGCACTGTGTCAAACCAACCAAACCCTTTGAAAAACCTCTTCACCCCCTTGCCTGTGGTGACACTGCACCAAAAAACACTGAAGGAAATTAGATTAAATTCCCCAAAGAAGACACTAAGCGCAACTTCCTTCTTCATGAAATGTCAATAAAATTAGTAGTGTCAGATTTTTACAATTGTTTGATTTCTCTGCTGTCTTTGGTAAAACACCAGAAGCTATTTTTCGCACTACGGGAGACTTGCATATTTGTCTTGGTTGTATTTACCCAGAATGCCCCGTGCTGGAGTCCACTTAATGCTTTTGACGCCATCTCTGGTCCACATATGGATCCGAACTGAATCATAATTTGAGTGCACAGTCACACCTCCCCAAATGAACCAGACTTTGTAGTTTAAACTGGTTCGTTTAAACTGGTAGTTAAGCAAACCAGTTTGATTAAAGCGGACTAAACAGGTCTAGTGTGAATGCACCCTGAATCTACTTTACTTATCAGGAGCTACAGATTTGCAGGAAATCCGTCTCTGCTAGTTTTTTAACTTGTGTCCACATTTTTTTCTGTCCTGCAACAGGCAGGATTGCAAATCCACATGCTTGCAATAAAGAGCAGCTACATATTTCACTTTTGATGATATAAATTCCCAAGAGTCCAAGCTTCTGTGAAAGATAAATTACATCTTGGTTACAACACTTCCCTTTATACAAAATGAAACTGACCTTGACTGATTCAGAAAACTTGAAACTGCTGCTATAAGACAATGTCTGTCTCTGAATTAAATATCAACAGGTCAAAGACATTGCTTGGTGAAGCTTTAACAGGGCCACTATTTAGGTCAAGCTTGTAATGGGGCAGATAACCTAAAAACTGCCCAGTTTATTAACCTTTTTAATTCAGGGAGCTGAGCTTGAAAAATGTCAATGCTCTATTGACGGACTCTGAGTCGTCTTGGTGTGTACTTTAAAGGGTAGAGGGTGCTTTTTAGCTGAACTCACAGCATCTAGTGCTGCGCAAAATTACTGACACCCTTTTGAACCTTTTCACAGACTGATATATTTTACTGGAATTGCATGTGACAGATCAACACTAAGAAAGGCAAAAATTGTCAAATGAAATCAAAATGATACATGATGTATAAAAACAATGTGTAAATTTATGATTAGAGTCACTTTATTAGCAAATCACTTTATTTGTAAATTTGTCTGTAAGTTCAGAATCTAGCGTTTTGTTGAAGTTCTCAGACCAAGCAGCACATAGCATATCTTAGAGATTCAAATGATTCAAATGTAGAGAAGCTTAAAGCAGGGTTATTTTATAAGACAAATCTATCAACACATGGCTGCCTATTTAAACTGACAAACTGGGAAAGGAGAGAATTAATCAGAGAAGCAAATTACAGTCCGATGGTAATTCTGGAGGAGCGGGAGAGAATCGATAAGAAAGCCACAGTTTACAGACAACCATCAGACGTGTTTGAAGATTCCCACAAGCCATGAGAGCAAACAGCAAACGTGGAAGAAGGTGCTCTCATCAAAAGTGAGCAACCTTATGTATCTTTGTTACATATAAAACACAAAAAACTCATACTGAACATCAACCCTGAAGACACTTCATTTTTCACCACAACTATTTTGTGTTGGTCCGTCACAAAAAAAAATATTTTTTTAATTTCTCAATAAAATGGTTGGTCTACTGTAAGTTGCCAACTCTGAGTTAAGGTGTTTGATTGCACAAAAGAATGATTAAGCAGGAAAAGTGAAATAAAATCCAAGGTAAAAGCTGATTTGGAATAATAAACAGAGCCCGAGTGTGTGAGCTAAAGGCCGAATGGCGAGCTTGACCTTTTGATCAGACGGAGAGTTGTTTGTGCAAGGAGCAGTAACTAAAGCAGCTTGCAGCACAAGACATGAGACCATACCACAACATGACAAAAGACTGGCAGCAAGGAGGGAGTTCTCCCTCAGCGAGCCTGAACATTTTGCAGAAGGCAAGAAAAAGAGTTTCAGACACCACTGTTTAGCTTTTAAACTATCTTTCAAATAAAATGCTCAAGAATGTTAATTATTCATATGATACCTACTACTCAGAGGCTGCTTTGTAAGTAGAAATAAATTATAGACAATTGACTGATCTCTGACTGCTCCTCTTTAAGCTACTGTGTAGGATCCTCTTGTCGACCAGGCAACAGTTCTGGATTGTTCTCATTAGCTGTAATTAACCAAAGGTGATGTTGTACTGCTGACCTTTTCAAACAGACCCCCCACATCCCACCCTAGGGTCTGTACAACCAATTAGCCACCACAGGCTTTCTGAACAGTGGATGAAAGCAGAACACCTGAACAGAGCTCACATAAAACCTGCTCAATAGGATTTGGAAAAAAAGAGTCCCTCTACACTCTTTCCAGGTCTAAATAAATAGCACAAAGACATATGTTTTAGATTTTCTTTTTATACTCGTTTAATAAAAACAAGTGGGAGCAGAGACAAATTATTCTCTTGTGCCCTTTTAAAAATGCTGAATATTTTCCCCTTCTATTTGTGTTAGGCAAAGTAAATACATACTTGATTGATAGAGGAAGCTGAAAACAATCTCCTCCCAATTAATACGAAATTATTGTACTCATACTCCAGCTGAATTGTTTTGCCCCTGGGGACTACTAGACTGTAACATGAAACCGGGCAATAAAGAAGACTGGAGTCCCTGCACAAACAGCTGACTCTGCCACCTGGAAGCCAAATGTCTTTGGTTTGCTCATTCCAGTAGTGCTCCACCCTGATCCAAAACAACATGGATTTATAACACGTTTACAGGGCTTAAACAACACAAACAACCAGAGTAGCATGAAGCCCAGAGGAGGAGAAAGGGACATGTGGAGACTATTTTACATAGCAGAAACTTCTGTGATTTGATATCAGCTAAGATAGGCAGGGAAAACTATACTAATATTCCCAGAGAGGGTAATACTGCTAGGTCTGTTTGACTGTATATTCAAAGAATCTTAATTACATGTCACTCCCTAACAACACTCTGAGGTAATCCCTATTTGTAGCACCAAACAACCTATTATATGGGAGATGTGGAGATGAAAGAGCTACAGGACATGTCCGTCTCATCACAGTCCAACGGCATTTTCAATAATGACACAAAAAGAAACTTCTGTGATCTGATATCAATAATGTTGCTAAAAAATGATTAGATGATAAAGTTAAAAAGCAGTTTATTAGCAAAGTCATCCATTCTCTCATCAATCAAACCAACAACAAACAAAAACCTATTAAATGTGAGAAACTTAATATCTTAGACATTAATACCTGCTTTTTGTTTTGAAAATAAGTATTTCATAAATAAACTGACTTTGGTCAGTGGTGTTTAAACTTATTAAGCTATGATAAGTTTAGAGATGTGGATCAATCCAATATTACTATGGGATCAAAGTGGAAGCAAAAACTTGCTGCACAATGAAGTAATAAAATATACAAAGAAATCTCACACACTGTATATAAGCAGACGTTTTAAATATGCCAGTATATGTGCAAAGCAATTGGTGGTTTAATTTTTAAAAAAATATATTTTGTATTTTTGTGTGCAGATTTACTGTCAAAGTGATTGTGAAAAGCAGCTCCTCCACTAATGCTGACCAACCTGTGACGAGCTCCCGCACTTCGGCATCGACCGTCTTCCTCAGCAGGCGGAGCAGAGCGGGGATCCCTCCTGCGTTCCTGACAGCGATTTTGTTTTCATCCACAGCTTTCCCATAAACAAGGTTCCTCAAAGCCCCACACGAGTTTCTTTGGACCTCGACGGTTTTATGGTCGAGCAGGTCCACCAGGTGTTTAATTCCTCCCAGTCGACACACCTGGCGGTAGGGTGAATAAGGTCATGCGTGAATTTCATTCAGGAAGGGATTTAACTGTTTTTTTTTTTTTTGTTCAGTAGTTTTTTAGGGGAGAACAAAAAGCATGAATTTATTCATGCGACAAGAGATTCAGCAGCAAGGATTTTATTCATACCAAACTCAAATTATCTGGAAAAGTAATGCTGGTTGGAATTAAATCTTTAACAACCGGAGATTACAGGTGAAAAAAAAAAAAACCCAGGCATTTCTTCTGAGCACAGAAGTGAATAAAACAAAGCGTACAAAAACAAAGCTACAGCTTTAAAATGAATTGCATGAATTATTCAGTAATATACTGAGATTTGACATTTCAGTACACAGAATATACTATTTATACTGAATACATTACATGCATTCTATAAAAATCTAGTTTTTCATAAAGTACATCATACCAAATAAACAAAACACAAAGGGCTTTAAATGCCCATAAAAATAGTCTAAATATGAAGAATACTTGTGAGTTCGTTCTGTTTTTGTGGGAACAGAGAAAATTGTTGGAAAAACTCAATTTCTGTCAAATTGTTTGGAAATGGTTGAACTGAAAAACCCAGACCGTGAATTAAATAGCAATGAAATATAAGTCTAAAATGTTTATGACTGAAATTGGTGTTATCTTCACAGTTTTTACAGTATAAAGCTTAGTTTGAAGATTGCTTTAACAAAAGGTTAACAGTTTAAATGTTAACAGAAAATTTCAGAAAACAAAATACTATTTATACTCAATCTATTTTTTTATTTGATCAATTAAGAACAAATAAAAACTTAAATATTTACAGCTCATTTGCCTTAGTCTTCTCTTTCTAAAATAATTACCAAATGTTGAACTTTGGTAATTATTGTCCTAAAAGAATCTTGTATAATGTCAAAGTTGAAGCTAATCAAAACCCCGAGGTTTAAAAAAAAAATTACCTTATTACCATAAATAGGGCATTACCTTTAAATATACAATTTGCATGACTAAATTAAAACAAATTAACATAATGTAAATAGTTTTAACAGTTATCACCGGTTAGGATGAATTACCTGGAATAAGACACCGTACAGCATCGAACGCCACCCACCTCAGTCTTGACTCTATTATCACCAAAGCACAGGTGCTGCAGGTAGGCGGCTGCATTGGCCTGCACTGAGGGGAAGTGGTGCTGCAGCATGTGGATTACCTCCGTCAGCTCTGGGTCACGCCAAGCAAACTCTCTGAATGTGCAGGTGGGGTAGAAACATATCAGCATGACGAGGAAAAACATCAACACAACTCTACGTCTTCTCTCTTTTTCAAGGGTGCTAAGGAAAGCAGATTGTTTACATTTATGAGAGTCCAATTTTGTATAAACTATTGTGCTTGGATAATCACACTAAAAGTTTTAAAAACTCTGTAAGGTTTACATAAATTTATTAATGTTTTTCTTCAATTAGACTTAAAGCATATCAAAATGTAAGAAAAGCTTAATATTCCATATCATCCAAAGGTTTATTTCAGGTAAGTATATGACTGACCGCGTGTCACTGTAATCAGAGCCCCACAAATAACACTTTTGAAAAACATTTCCATTTGCAAGGCACTTCATTAGGACACCAGTCACGTAAAGAATGTGATTTCTTTCACGAAGCAGCACACTGTAACTATATTTTCAAATTTATTGGTATTTATTGATGCTTCTATTGAACAGTGGAGAAAATAGTAAAAGTAACAATCTCAACAGTAAAGACAGTTTTAGGGTATTTAAACATCACTAAATGGAATTTATCGTGACAACAATAAATCAAAATTGTTATCATGATAACAAATTTATCACGATAAAAGATAAGTGATGCGATAAATGCCCCGCCCTATACAGTTCTCTAAGAAAATTCATCAAACACAAAAGTTTATACTAATGAATTGACCCTTTTGTTTAATTACAATCAATCCCTCACAAAATGAGAGTTAGTACCATCTACACACTGAAACATAAAGTGTTACAGTTGTAGCACAGATCGCTTTACACCACTTGGGGTACACAGTAGATCTCTGGATAGTAAACATGAACTTGTCTTTTTTAAAGCTGAATCTGAAAATATATTCAAGGGCAGAAATTCTAGACCAAATTCCAGTCTGGTGAACTTCCTGAGCAGCCACTCCTAGGCTGCTCTACCTTTAAATAGTTACAACACACTGTAAATGTAAACAAAGCCTCTAATGTGCAGGGTCAGGGTTTTACCACAAGTTGTCAATCCACGCTCTACACATCCACACATCTGTACAACAAGAGCAGACGCAGCACTTCAGCGCCTGTGAGAATCTATTGTGAGGCGACCAGGCACAGTTTAGCCAGCTTAATGGCTAAAGCCATGTGTGGCTATCCAGGGGGAGAGCTCTGTGTTTGAATAGTAAGAGGACACCGGTGTTGACCCAGCAGAACAGGGATGCCTGGTAAGCACAACTAGCCCCTTTGGATGACTTTTATGTGGTAAAGTACTAACCACAGAATAAATCCAGTGAAAATGAAAACATGACTTGACTGGGAATGTGACCGTGCTTACCTGGGATCTTTCTGAATGCTGTCTATGGAGGGGGAGCGGGGGGCGCCGTCGTCCATGACGATAGTCTGCCGGGCGTAGTTCGGATCGGAGGGCCGGTACTGTGCAGAGCGGTACGCATCTGCATAGTTAGCTGCAGTGTTAAGAGCATAGTTGTTTCTTTGGTAAGTCATGGCACTGCGCTGGCTGGATGTCCTCTGCAGGCTTCCCACACCTGAACCACAAAAACATAAAGGGAAATTAAACACACACACACAACACACAAAATAACAACAGCAATGCAAGACTGGAGTTCTGACCTTTTCAGCTAAACTGAGAGCTTTGTACTCCTGTTAGCTTAGAGGTTTTTGCACAAAGCTGAAAATACAAACATCCTGCTGCTCTTACAGACTCTGCAAATTTTCAAATGTGGACCCAATTAATGGTGAGGATAAAATACAGTTCCTGTGGTTGCAGAAAGTAGATCCATTCTCCTTCAAAGGCTTTTTTGTATGTTTACTAGGTTGTACGTAGCTTGAGGGGTCCTGCCTGTGTTCAGAGAGCACTTAAGGATCCAACCTGCTTGATAATCCACAAATTCTTTCTTTCCAGCCTTCTTGATCCGTCCCGTTCTTGCATTCTTGTACTAATTCAGCTAAAAAGACACCTGTAAAAGCTGACCAGCTCCACAAAAAACCTGGATTAAAATGACAAAAAACAAACTATCAAGACTAAAAAGAGATATTGCATCTTCTTTTAGTCATCTGTCTTCTATTCATTTGCTTCATGTGATATTATAGCAGTATAACCCATTTTTTAAACTGCATAAACAAGCTGGTAAGACTTAGCCCTCCTTCTAACTGAAGCCATGTGATCTGTGGCAATATGCCTGCTGCGCTGGTCAGATCTGTATCAGCAAACCCGAAAGAACTGGGCACGAGCGCCCAAACTCCCCCCTACCAGGAACCAAGACGTCAACTTGTGGTTTTACTCCAAAAACACAATTTCTCGCATCGGTGCATTTCTATGTTAGGCAGTGACTCAAGCCTGCAAAGTGTCCACTTCCCAAACTAAAAACCCCACAGGGATGCAAGGGACAGGAATTCAATGCAACACAGTGAAGCTTTTTTTTTTATATTTTTGTCAGTACAACAAATGTATCTCAATAAAATAGACTGAAAATTATTTCAGAAACTAACTTAGAAATGCATATTATATACATCATATGATACAGATTTATTAGACACTGAGTAGTTGGAATCCGATGTTCATATGGCCTGTATGAAAAGGCACAAGCTTGCACAAGCAAGTCAAAATTTAATTTGACTATCGTCAAATTAAATTAAACATTTGCTGTTTTGGAATTAACTAAATCTTTCTACTTGCTAAATATCAGAATAATGAAATAACCTTTAATTACTTTCTTCAAAATCAGACATTTCCATATTTTAGGATTATCATGTCTTTAAACGATTTAAGAAAAATCATATGACAATGGCTTGTAGTTAAATCTAGTTAAATCTAGTACACATGTTGATATACTTTAAGGCAACACCTCAAACAGCTTTAAAAAATCTAAAGAAGTCAAGAAGAGAACTAATGGACCTCCATAAGCCTGGTTTCTCATTGGGTACAATTTCCGGATGCCTGAAGGTGCCATGTTCATCTGTTCAAATAATCATATGCAATAGGGAGCATGGGACTCCCTATTGCATGTTGTCATTCATTCTGAAAAGCTTGTCAAGAATACCCAAAACATTTGAGCAAAGTCATCCAGTTTAAAAAGGAAGTTCAATAAATGCTGAAACATATTTTGCTAATTGTTTCAGACTTCAGAAAAAAAAAAAAACCAACTTGGTCGAAATGACTTCAGTAAGATACTTCTACAGGTATGTTTTGTGTAACTGACATGTTGCAGGATCCAATCCTTGCTTTTTATTATGACGCTTTGGTACAGATGTTATTGCATTGTTAAACAAACTTGTCCGCAGTTCAGGCATCTAAATAGCTAAATTAGAAACTAATCCATGATGCGTCGTATTAAATGCAGTTGCCCAACACTTCTCTATTTAGTGAATTTAAATAACAAACAAATAACTTTTAGGCAATATTGTAATTTCATTGAGAATCAGCTGTATTTTGACTCTGCTCTTAATTTTTCTAAGTTTCACATAATCTTTCCCGTTTTGCTCCAACTTACACAAAGTACAGCAAATGCGTCTGGCAACGGCCATACAGGCATGGAAAAAGAAATTCAGAGAAAATGATTCATTGAAATATAACAAAGGAAAATCCCGGACCAAATTGGATTTTTCAAATTAAGCAGCTCATGGAAAGACTGTGTATCGAACATCCCCTTCAGCTCAGCCTCACTCAATTTTTCTCATCATCTTTTTAAAAACAGGTATAGGATTGTTGTTGTTGTTGTTTTTTGAGCTTCTACACAACATCAATAGCATTTATTTGGGAACTTATTTCTCAAAGCAGATCTTCAGAGTGCCCCGGATAACTCCGAATGTGTGAAATGTGTTTACATTTGTATTTTAGCCAAGAAAAAGATAACTGGGAGAGAAAAGGTGGCAGTTGTGGGTAAACTAGAAGTCCCCAGACTCTGTCCCTTTTCAAGAGCTCAGTGTGACATGTGGGTAATGGATTCCTTTCAGGCAGGATGACACATCAGAACCTGCCTATTAACTTCTGTCTCACCCTTTTCTGTCAGACAGTGGAGGGAGAAAGGAAACGTGAGGCAGGGGAAGAGTAGTTAGGAAAAAATAAAGAAGGGAATCCAAAACAGAAAAGCAAAGAAACAACTCAACATACAGAGATAAACAGCAGACAGACTGTTTTCCCTAAAGGGAGACAAAACAGAATAGTCAAGGCCACTCTCATGAAATGGCTAATTCTGGCAAGATATTGGAAGTCAAAGAGAGCATCAACGCCTGATGAGAAAAAGATGTGTTTGGTTTAAACAAAATGCTATAAGTCAAAAGAAAATTAAGACTTCCCATGACTTGCATGATGAATCTCAAGACAGTAAACAAGAGATAGAAAACAGAGGAGAAAAAACACACAAAAGAACAAATAGAGCTTCCAGTAGATCTGAAAATAACCACAATGTGGTACAACCCATAGATCGAAATCATGTATCACTTTGTTTTGGTTTTACCACATAAGCATAATTGGAAAAAGTTTTAAATTCCTCCGCTGGTTTATTTATAACTCAGAAGAAAGAGACAACTTACCCCAATTTGCAAGTTTAATTTATTGAACATAGGTGTTTTACTGCAGTGCAGCATGATATATGAAATTGCAGTTGTAACCGCAACTGAGTGTAATACTGCAAAAGAGATTACATCACCAACAAGCATTACTGCGGATAGCTGGTAAAATACAGATTTCTATCGTAGGCCAAAGGTCTATCATTTCTACTGTGTACCATAAATATTTTGCATTACAAGAATACAGCTGTAGATGGCGACACCAAAGTTAGCCTATCATTCATCTCTTCTATTGTGGATTAAAACTAAAGATCCATTTCACTGTTTTTGGAGATTAATCAATTCCGGTTCAAGAAATAAAATAGATTAACTAATCAGACCACAAGAGGATCATTCTATAATGAAAATGGATTTTATGTCCTAGCTGGAAAATAATGAATCATTTTCTCAATTTGCAAAAACACAAAAAATTTAAAGTTTTAATGTCACACTTGGCATTACAGAAAAAAAGTATTAAAAAAATCCTGACTAATTTATTTTACACTGATTTTAGGTCTTTGCCACTGTTTGTGACTTTGGGATCTTTGTAAAAAAAAAAAAAAAACAAAACAAAAAAAACAAACAAAAATAAAACAAAATCAGAGTCTTAGCTTTCTAAAAACGCAAACTCATCTTTTCCACTCTCATTCAAGAGTATTGAATGAGACTCTTGTGCAGGGGCTCGACAAATTGTAAGCAAGCCATTCTTCCCATTTAACAAGATTATTTGCCGATTTAGGAGGCTTAAGGTCTTTACACTTCATGGATTGTCTGCTACTATCTTTACGAGATTCTGTGAAGAAGACAGTTTGACCAACCTGAGCCGCTCCTGTAAAGGGTCCCTTGCTGGGTGTGGCTGGGGCTGCGGTACAACGGACCCCGGAAAGTCCTGTCCTCATATATGGGTGCGATGTGGCGGTCTGGGGAGATGGTTGACCTCATGTCCTGTCCATGGCTGTGCTGACTGGCATAGGAATTCCGTATTCCTGCAGAAGGAGGAGAACCATTAGCAGGTAGATAGCTGGAATGATCAGTTTACAAGTAGCATAGCTCTTAACCCTTTCATGCATAGTGGTCACTACAGTGGACAGCTATCTAAAAGCCATTTTCTTGTGCTTCTTGTGGATTTTTATGTTATAAATGCAAACAGACCACTGAAGTGGACACTAATGCATCATAAAATACACTATCAACTACTGGCCATCTGCTGCAAATGCAAGAAATTATTTTTGTTAAATCCAATATGGCCGACAGATAAAAAAGCATGCTAACCTGTCCCTCCTTCTACTGTAGATGACGCTTGCAGGTAAAAAAAATATATATATTTTGACATCAAAACCCCTAAAGAACAATACTACTGATGTATTTTTCAAAACACAACTTTGTATTTGAAGAAAATTACAATTAATTTTCTTCAAATAAAAAAAATAAAAAATATATATTTTTTACAAAAAATCTTTTTCTACCTGTTTTTATGCCTGAAGACAATAAAAAAAATTGGAAAAAAAATCCTGACACAAAGGATCATAATTCTTGCATGAAAGAGTTAAAGAGGCAGTATGAAGTGACAAAATTCTTCTCCTGTGTGTTAATGAGCAACAATTAATCACTATAAATTACATTAATCTCATCCATCTGCTTATAAAGTAGGTAATAGGTAAGAAACAAAAAAAAGAATAAAAGTACTTAATAACGTAATAAAAATACTATAAATTAATTCCTGCCAATTATTGCCCTGCCCTTTAGTGTGTTACAAGATAAACACTGAATAATTTGAAACCTGCCTCCTTTTACTGTCTGACATTACAAGTAATGTCAATGGTAAAAAGCTATGCTATTTACTGACTGACAAAGTTGACATTGATCACCACACAGCAATAATGCAACCTTGGGGAAAATATCAAAGGATTAATGCTCTACAAGAGTATCAAAAACCAGACATGTTTCTTTTAAAATTATTTAAAAAGTAAAGTTTCTTTTTATCTTTTAATATACTTGACAACTTTATATTGACAGCTGTGAAGTGAACATTTACTTTGCTAAAAATACGATTCATAAGAATTTGACATGATGATAGGATAACCAAATGAATGTAATGTAAATTAAGGCTAGAATAGAGACATATGTGGAAAACATGTTAACCTGTACAGCCGCATCAGACAGATCAAAGTCAAACAAGCCAAAAGTTTCACAGGATCTCGTTGCGACATTAGTGTGGCCTGACTCGGCAATGTTTCTGAAGTTTTTTTCAAATGTGGAGGTGATCTTCAGAAAAATTAAATGAGAAAGTCCAAGATGGGCAATCAATGAATTATTTATAGGTTTTACTGCCAACTTCTATGGCTCTTCATATCAAAGAGACGGTATTAAACCTAGAAAGTTTTTACTTGAGTTTTGAATAAACTACAATCAACCAGTTCAAAAGGAGATTTTGTTAATATCTTACTGTCACAACATAAAAGCACTAATGCATTGGAACGTGGATGTGACTATTTGGTATCAACGTTAATGTGGAGCAATCAGTGATGCTTGATTATATTACACTAAAATTTACTAAAATGCAGTTTACACAAAACTTTGTTTTCCTTAAGAGACACAATGTAAATTCATACTGTTAATGAAGAGGCAATAAATGTTTAAAGCTTTAGGGCTGCTAATTTGAGGAGAGGAAAAATGAAAACCACATGCCTGATGTGAAATATAAAAGTGGCTATAAAGATGGTTTATTTTCTTCTTTCTTCATTTTAATCCAAGTGAGCCCACCCAATGCAAGTGATCTCTGCGCCTATGTTTGTTTGTGTTAAGCCTCACATCAATGGAGCCCATAAAACTGTGAACCCCCCTGGATCACTGTACAGTTGGCAACTTACTGCTCATTGCACATATCGAGAGCCACAGACATCACTTGGGTCCTCTCCAACAGCATGAACTCAGCTGCAGACTGCAACTAAGCACCAAGCCTACCATGCAGAACCATCTAAATGAGGGAGTCCTGTCACAACATGAAACTAAAGAATTAATAAATACGGATGTTTGTCTCCTTGTGGACTGGGAACTCTTGGGGGAAGGAGAGCAAAGCTTTTAGATGAAAGTAGTGGACCGTTTTGATGATGACCTCTGAGGTCTTCTAAAAAGCAATAGCTCTACAGGGAGATTAGGAAAATTGACTCCAAAGATAATTTCGGTCTAAGCAATTAAAGAACAAAGAATCACTTGAAATTGCTAACAATGATTAAAATGATAACTGTGGTATATATATATATATATATTGAGCTGGCTGTGTACTACCAGCTGTGGGTTGAAAGTTTTGTGCTCATATTTATACAGTCTAATGCAATTAGTAATTCAACTTCTACAAAAAAAGACTCGAAATGCAGCACATGGAAGATGAGTACAGTGCGGACAAAAGGAGATATACATGATCTGCAATAATTCTGAAGTAGCAAGTGGGGTCAAATTATACTTGGTTGTTTCTAAGGGGCACGCAGCATGCCAAGTAAACATCCCACACAGATCATTATGCCACTACCACCAACATGAATCACTGATACAAGGCAGAATGAATCCATGATTCCATGTCAATATGACCAGATTCTGACCCTACCGACCTAATGTTCCGTAAAACGAGACGCATCAGACCAGGCGACGTCTGACAGGTTATGGATTCAGAGATATCTTTCCACATACCTTGCTTGACATGAGTGGCTACTTGAACTACTGTTATACTTCTATTTTCTACAGCATCAAGGTCACATACATTGCAATTAGATCTTAGAAATGTTGGACAACATTGTATTGCTTAACTCACACAGGGAACAAAACTTACTGCAATAAGTATTTGGATTCCTGTGATTATGATAATGAACTAAACATTGCAGCTCACTGAAGTGCCTTTTTGCTGTCCATTTCATGTTTAAATAGATGCTGCCTTAAATCAAATTAAAAATATGTTTGAATGCAATAAAAAATTTTAAGTTTAGAGGGTTTATGGCTTCCCAGGGCAAGACTTTCTTCCTTTTTACTGTTTCGGACAGTTAGGAACTGCTTGATGGAGTAATTTATATATTTTTCTCTGCGTAGTGCTGTGGCAAACTAAATAGTCAGAGAAGTCTTTCACTATGTGGTACTGCAGAGTAGTTGCAGGTTGGCAGGAAATCAGCAGCTCTGTTGTTCAAAGGTTTTTAGGGGAGCGGTGGGTGGAGGTAATGAAAGACATAAGAAAAGGCGGATGAATCAAAAAGCAAAGCAAAGAAGAGTATAAAAGGTGGTGGAAAGACAGGGGTGTGAGGAAGACACAAAAATAAAAGAAGTGTTAATGAGGCCGTTTTGGACCACCAAAACCTTCTCATTCATTGTAAAAGCCTGTTCAAAAAGACGGCTGTTCAGACCTGGAGGCAATATACATCCTGGGTGATCTAAAAAAGAATGAATAGGGTGGACTGAAGATGTGTTCAAATGCAGATCTGGACAGCCCGTCAGGCCGCTAAGGTGATTTAACACATTTCAGGACAGCTGTGATAAGATCTGGAAATCTGTTCCAGGTGTCAATAAAATACTACTTACTGGCCTAACATGACACAAAAGAATCAGGGACAATTAGGGCATCAATTAGGGCATATCAGCACCAAAATGTCATCACTTTTTCTGTACAATAAACTCAACATTTTAAACCATTTGAGCCAGGGTAAAATGAAACCAAGGCATTGACAGGATGTTTTTAAGTTATGGTAATAAACATAATCAGAATTTTTACACGTTATCTTACTAATAACTGGACACACTGGTACTGCTGTACTGCAAATTAGTATCTTCAACACAGCACCAAATGTGCTGTCTTGATTGGTGTGACAAAATACTTGTGTAGACAAGGAAGTTGCATTGAAAACAACCAATGGTGGACTGACGCAACATGACAATAAAGAAAAGCTTTAGCGTGTGTCTTTCAAGCTCTGGCAACAAGCTGCTCTTCATGTACACAAATAATTAATTTTTTTTCTTTTTTTTTCTTCCCTCATATTACTCCTGTTACATAACCCATCTTTCTAGAATGTAGGCAAAACAAATCCGTCTAAGATGAATATAAAATCTGTTCATGCCCACATAATAAAAAAGATCAAGGCGACTGTATATACAATCTGGTCCAAAAAGTTGGCATTTTTACCCCCCTTGTTGAAATGATTGCGACATTAATTTATTTGAACAGAAACGGTTGAATAGCATATCAAAATGATTCATTTTACTAATCAATCATTACCATATCATAGTGAGAATTAAGCCAGAACAAAAAACAGGAAGCAAAATTTGACCTACTCTATGGGCAACGTTGGTATGTTTGGACTGAAGGAACTTTTCAAAGAACCAAGGAAGTTTGTTAGAGCCATTATTTGCAAGACTACAATTTTCCAGCATTTGAACCTTCAAGTCTTGATCTCTTTCTTTCAGCAACTCCATAAAGTAGCCACATTAAAATAGCCCATCATGAAACTAGTCTATGTGCCTTATTTACACTATTCCCCTGATGGAAAGGCTGCAGTCACTTCTAAAAGCATCTGCAAATTCTCAGGGAGAAATAACTTTCTGGTGTCTGTTGAGGATGAATGGCCCACATTCCTTCTGTGTTATAGTCATTTAATTCTCCCCCCTCAGCCCTCTCACCGTGGCGTTAACAGATTACACTTGGCAGAGACTGGATGAAAGGCGCTGGTGGCTTGGCGGATGCTAGCTTTGGAGAAACAGATACAGCTGGATCCATTTCTCAAATATAATATTCACAAATCCTGTCAGACCAGCAAATGCTAGGCAAATAAAAAGGGGAAGGATTACCAAAATCTCACTACACACAAGAAAGTAAAAAGTAGCAATAATAGGCTGCAGGATGGTCAAAACTTCAAAGGCAGCTTTGCTTGTCAGAATGAGAGAGGAGATATGCTATTTCCTCTTTCCCCCTGTCCCACTCTTCTCTCCGATGGACAGAATGTAATGAGCACATTATTAGGGACAATTTGTCTTCATTTTCCATTCTTCAGCAGGAAACGGAAGCTATGACATTCTACAGGTTACTGTGCAGGCGGTGGGACCAGGTGGGTGGTGGAGAAACAAAAATGAGAGGAGAGAAGGAACACAAAGGGGTAGAAAAGAACCATAAAGCAAAAAAGAACTTTTAACAGATATAATTTAGGAAATTATGAAATAAAAAATTTTTGAAGGACTAATTTCTGAGTAAAAATATCTAGTTTTGGGTTGTTTGGTGGCTTTTTGCATATACTTGCAATTTGGATGATGTGATCATTCCACTTCCGATTAATATGGCCCATCAGACAAGGGTGACAAATTACTGTAATAAAGGCAAAGTGAAGAGGGTGCGTTTGTAGAAATAAAAAAAAAAAAGAGACGATGGGAATAGGAGAGGAGTTGAGTAAGATATAGAAGAAAAACGATAAGGGGGAGAAGAAGGAAAACACAGAAGAAATGTCTGATCAAAAAAAAACTTGGGAAGGCGCTCCATAAAATTTCTCTGCTGAGCACAGTCACTGTGGCCACTTCATTTAATTTTTATTTTTTAAATCAACTACATTTGGAGAAACAATTAAAACTAATATATTTGGAGTGTAGGCTAAACTTTTTGAAGTGATCAAGCTAGTAAAAGTAAAAGTGGTAAGAGAAACAAAAGCTTAGAATACTCGTTCACGACCTCTAAAAGGCCAAAAAGCTTAGGAAATTATGCTGAGCTTTTTGAAAGGAGACAACAAGTTAATAAAATTAAAACCCTATAAAATAGATATTTATTCACAGGCTCAAAGTCCTACTTGAAAACAATAATCCATGTAAACTCAAACAATGCTGGTTTCCTGAACCACACATTAAAATTAGCTGATTGATATGAGTCTTCCTAAGAAAAACTGAAATTAAGAGAAATAAACACCTGAAACATATCACTCTGAGAAATAAATCTGACCTTTGCTGTTTGTCCTCAAATAAATGACAGTTTTGTTTAAATCGATTGTAACACACTCTCCGGTATTTACTGCATTGTCTACAAGACTTAGTCAACTAAAATAAAATAAAAGCTCACGTAGAATTTATTTAATATCACCTATGCCAGTTTTGCACAGCCTCGCAGTAGAGGTTAAACACTGAATGCATATGAAGTGCAGCTCAGGCTAATAATGATACGAGTGACACTCAGACATTTACTGATATCCTGTAAACCTGTTAAAGACGATCATGAATGAAAGACACCAGTGGAGCAGCACTAACATCTACACAAACGACACATGAAGATGAGAAACAGACGTTACAATCAAAGTTTCACCTTTAATATCACCATCAATTAGGGCATCTTAGGAAATCCCAGGCAGCATGAGGTTGAGAAGGAAAAAAGATGAATTATTCGCTAAACAGAATATTTTTTGAGAAGGAGCTTGGCTTATCCTCCTAAGAGAAAATTGTAATTAAATCAGAATCAGTACGTGTGAGTGTGTTAATTATCTGTACGAGAAATATAGTTTATTGCTCTTTTCACTGCAAGCACCAACACTAGTAATTGTAATGAAAACAAAGTTTTGATTATCAGAAAATGTTATGCAACATTTTTTTTGAATATTTGTTTAGCCTGCTTTGTGAGCATGACATGAATTCAAGTGTGAAAGCAGAGCATGAACACAGGCAGGTATTTTCCTGTTGGTTTGACTCCAGATAAGGACCAGATGTAAATCAAGGTTCATCTGCCAGCTCTCATTTTTGCTCTAATCTCTTACAAGGATGACACGTACAAACCAGTTTGGGCAGGCGTGTTTTTCCAAAAATATCCTTCTCCGTTCCTGGGAATGAATTACGCAAACGCTCAAAAACAATAACATTCATTCTGTTTGTGACACAAAATTGATTTGTAGTTTATAGTGTACACGGACACCATGATGTTAGCCTTAAATTGACCTCAATATCTCAAAAACTAACTCTAAATAAAATAATTTTACTCTCATTACAACCAGGCTACTAGATCCCATAGGCTGCATTGGTGCCAACAAGGGAAGTGATTTTCTCCTAATAAGATCCTAATAAGGTAATAATCCACAACCAGACACAAAGAGTCAGTCATAAAGTCTCATCTCTCTTACCCCAATCAGTTAGCTTCATGCTACTTACTCCTAAACTCATAACATTTCCCTAAAATGTAGAAAACCACAGATGCATATAAGAAAGCAGTGTGCGAGTGTGTGTGTTATTAGCAGCACACCTGTGAGGCTGTCAGGTCGAGTCATCCTCTCATAAATGTCGTAACTCTGGGGTCCGTAGGGGTCAGTGTTGTGGAGCATGGAGCGAGGCAGAGTGGAGCTGTAATGCTGGGGCACGGCGGTCATGCTAGCTCTGACTGGAGAAGAAGAGTGAGTCGGTTGCTTAATCAGCGGAGGGTCCACCAGCGTCAGGGGGGAGCCCATGCGACCCGACGCTGACCCTGCCGAGGTCTGATAGGGCGAGGTGGTGCGGCTAGTTGAGCCAGGCCGTGAGTTTGTGGAGCTGATGCGCCTCAGTCCTGCGGGGGAGGTTTTCTGTGGGGAGTATGGCGAGCCGCCGCCAATGCTACCAGTGCGCTGCACAGAGGGCAAGGTTGTAAAGTGGATGTTGGAGAGAGGCTTAGGTTCTGTCACGACAGGGGAGCCGTAGGCACTGCCAACTGAGGTACGCAGGGAGCCACGGGAAGGGGAGATACTGCTGGCATAGGCTGGCGAGTGAGAGCGAGAAGGCACTGAGCTAACCCTCCGCATTGCACGGCCAGGCAGAGCTGCTGTCACTGCGGGAACCTGCAGGTAATAACAAACAAACATAATTGGCAACGTGTCTCCTCAGCCTAAAAGATGGTATAAAGAATATTCACACGCTGGGTTGAACTCTCTGACACACTAACTTCTACAATGAAAATGACATTTTGAATAACAGGGGATTATATAAGCCGTTTCATCACAGGTCATGACTTTACTGAAGGCCATGTTTGCTTTATCTCCCCCCTCCAGAGTGTGACGGCACCATTTGGTTTCTCAGCCGCCTTTGTGTACTAAATTGTGTGAATCATGATTAGATTAAGCTGCTCAGTTCAATATGCACCTTCTGTACTGTAAAGCCTTTGCATTTCTATAGCCACTAAGAAAAAAACAAAAAGTTTTGGTAGCATACATGAGCTGGTATGAGATTGGTTTGCAATAGGTTTTCTGCTGAGAATATTACATCTTTTAGCTCTTCTTCTCTTTATGGAGTAACACAAGTGTGCCTAGCTGATAATATCTGGGTAAATGGTTG
Organism: Girardinus metallicus; assembly: GCA_903067095.1. NCBI lineage: Eukaryota > Metazoa > Chordata > Actinopteri > Cyprinodontiformes > Poeciliidae > Girardinus > Girardinus metallicus. The sequence goes on from CAEGAE010077704.1 coordinate 104,391, forward strand.
AGTTATCTAGTCCAGTAACAGAGTTCACTTAATAAAAATGATGGATGGATGCTTTGTTTTGTATTGTAGGATCTGAAATAATTGAGTTTTTCTTGAAAAGGACAAATGTAGTAGATTTCTATTAGTCAACTGATTGGCAGTGCACAGCAACAGGTGGGGAGGATGGTTCACTGTTGTTTTGTCCTATATCTAGACAGAGATAACTCACTCAAACACTTTCACTGACATGTCAGCAAACCTTAATACTAGTACCCCGTCCATGTCTATTTAGTAGTGTTATCATTTTCTATCTCCTATAAATAACAGTATGTATAGTAGGATAACGCACAGCGATATGCTTTAAATATACCGGCTGTCATTACCTGGGCTGAAGCTTGCCCCTCAGCCCTGGCGTTCCTCATTAATGTGCCGGTGCCAGCTCCAGGGAAGGAGTGCTGCATCTTGAGTTCCGCCTTGCCCTGGTTCTGCCTGTTGAGGTAGCCACTGCTGGCATCCTGATAGCCGCTGTCAGAGTAGGAGTTCATCTGAGCTGAGCCACATGAATTTCCTGCAGACCCTGAGAGAGCAGGTGACAGAAACAGACATAAATGAAATGTAGAGGAAGGAGCTAGATAAGGGTGAGAAACTCAGGGACAGATATCATAAGAGGTTTCATAACAGCTATGACCTTTACCAGCATCGCCTTTCTACTGAAACGGCAGGAAGAAAACACTTTTAGCAACCCATGATTTAATTTGCCATCATTTAACCCATCTAAAATTTGATAAATGATCAAGTGTTATCATCTCTCACTTTAAAGAAAACATTACAATACTTTAGATTAGGAGGAGAATGTGTAAAAAAAGACCTTTTTTTATCTGCAGCCTTTGCTCACATGTGGTTGTGAGGATGTTTTTTCACCAAACCATCTCCAGGGCTAAAACAGTATTGCTAGCGTCTCTTTTTGAAATAGAGCAAGCACAAACTCTACAACAGAAAAACTGGTGCAATGTCAACACTAAGTCCTACTTAGATGAAAAAATTGCCTCAGGAATTGGTAGCACACTTACTAAAGATCAACAAGCAGTCACAATAAAAACTTTTGTCTATTGTAACGAACAACTGAGCTTAATTATCTCATTCAACTCACTGGCTCTTGATGTTAATCCGAGTCTGTTTTTTAAGATTTTAAACTATCTACTATTATATCTTGTATGCTTGCTGTAAAGCACTTCGGTGCAACCCTTGTTATAAAGTGCATATAAATAAAGTAGATATTGACAATACAGTTCACACATTTTTTCAGCATCAATATATGTACCAAGGTTCACTCTGATTTTATGGAAAACAATACTAACAGAGTCTGGAAATATAAATATTTTTCTGCAGTCTTTCCATTCTTCTTCAACCCAGGAAAATATCTTAATCAAATTCCCAAATTTCCACCTTTACCATACTGCGTCAGAACCCTGGTGATCATGGCACGATCAGGTGTGTTTGGCAATGGAAAGCCCTTTCCAACAGAACTCCACTTGAATTGGACCGGTTTGAAAGGTAGATTGAGCTGCCATTTTTTGTAATATGGGATTATATACACTAATTTCAATAAATAAAATTACTTCATAGTCTCATCTTTCAGGTGTGTCACAGGTGTTTATGTGGGTTAATTCTACGAATCCAGAGCTGGCAACTGTTGCTTCCAAATCCATTCATAAAAATAGTGTCAGTATTTTAATATTATCGGGTCTTTTACAACATTCCTGATTGGAAAGCTGTGTTTTCCTTTAGCAGATCAGAGAGCAGCTGGTCAGGACTGTGGAGCACTCATAAACAGATTGTTGTTAAAGCAACATTAATAAATTAAAACAGGAATATTATGCCATCTGTTTGGGGAGATAAATATTGTGATTTGTGTCGTTAAAATCTCCAAAGAAAATCAAAATATAACAAGGAGGATCAAATATTTACTGTAGAGATATTTTAAGTTATTTAATGATATAAAAAGTGTTTAGAACAGACTCTGGAAGTAACTTCAATAGAAATCAGACGTCACTGTTCATCAGACACAAAACACGCAGAGGAAATTAACATTTACTTCTCGTCATGGTGGATCGCGAACCAAGTTTTTTGATAATTGATTCAAAAATATAAATTCAATATGACTCTTGTACAATATCATTAAACAAGTACCGGTAGTTTGAAGTAATAACACTAGAATAACCTTGTGCAGTAAATGCTCTAAAAGAGATAAACTGAATTTATGGAATGAATCCTTCATTATTAGCTTCATTAATAAAACTAATAACACACTAATGGTCCAGCTTGATATTCTGTAGAAATTGAAGTTTTGTTTTCCAATCCCGGGGAAAAAAAACTCTAGTATTGTTGAGGATATTTGTGTCTCTACTGTATTCATAACTCTTGAACCTTTCTAGATTTTATCTTGCAACAACCAGAAGAATGTAATCTAATTTATTAGGGTTTAAATTAAGACCAACTAGTGCATTAGAAAGAAGTGGAAAGAGGAAGATACAATAAAATTTAGAATCTGAACATGTTGCATCCAGTTGCTTTCAGTTCCCCACAGGCAATACTGGTAGAACCACATTTTGCTGCTATTATGGCTGCAGGTTATTTGGAAGTTTGTCTCCTATATTTGCACATCTAGAAACAAGTTTATGCCCATTGTCTCTTACATAAAATCTCATTCAGAACAGATGAAGTACATGTGAATAGTTATTTTCAGTCTTTCTTCAAATTTTCCATTTAATTTAGATCAGGGCTTTGACTGAGCCATTTTATGCTTAAATATGCCTAAATTTAAACTATTATATTTTAGCCTTTGCTGAATATTTGCCATTGCTGTCCTGTTGGAATGTATAACTCCTCCCCCACCTCACATTGGAGCATTTCACAGGTTTTCTTCCTGGATTGCCCCGTATTCGACTCTATCCAGATTCCAGTCGACTGTGAACAGCTGCCATCTTACTGCCATCACCATGTTTCACCATAGGGATGGTGTATTCAGGGTGATGTGCAATGGTAATTTTCCAACTACACGGAGAGTTTTGCATGCAGGCCACAGAGTTCAGTTTTGGCTTTATCTGATCAGAGCCCCATGCAATATCCCTTACATGGCTTATGACAAACTAAAAAAATGTATGTTTTACCCTTCTTGCTACTTTCCATATTCCTGTTGATACATGTTTCCACCAGTAGTGCGGTCCACAGTACTCTGGGCAACAGTTGGGTACAATAAACGGAGCATGATACAAATGCATTCCACTATTTTCAGATATTTAATTTCAAAACACTTTATAAACCTTTCTTCCATTTTAAAATGCATACTTTCTACAAATGTATCAAAATAGGATCCCAATAAATACAAAAAATGGGATTGAAATTTCTGCCTCTTGGGAACATTTTCACCTCTCTACCAAAAGCAAAGCATGTGTGAAAACAGCAATTTATAGGTGCAACGATTCATAAAAGAAGCCATGAAAGCTTGCAGCTTGCTTTGAGGATAAAGTGAGTGCTAGTGACGTGCAATTGCTACAGTTTATTGTGATCTTTAAATCTTTTTTTTGACATAGGAATTTTACTACATCGTATATCATGATGAAAATAAACTCTACATGGTGTCTACATACATCAATAAAACTGCACTACCTTATGTAAGTGGCATCTCAAATCAGCCTGTTCAATAACTGGTAAGTTGTTTTATATTAATTTTTGTATTTGTTTTTTGATCAAGAGCAGAATTTATGTGCTATCCCAGCTATTCAATCTATGCCTAAAGACTGCAATGAATACCCTTTTATCATCACTTTTATTGTGTTTTCATGACAGATTCTTAAGTCTATATTGCCCTTCCCTTGTAAGTGGGATGGATGATTATGTGCTACAATAAGATTATGTGTGGAACACTCTACATCTGGTTAGCTACGCTAACTAGCTGTGTAACAAATAAAATTTCCCATCTTTCTGAATCTGCAGCGTTCAAAAGGAAAGTACAAAAGAAAACAGCAGCATAACTGTCGTGTTTCAAAGATGCCATGTTTCAATATGATTTAAATAAGGAGGAGAAAACTGACTTTACAAGTGTAAAAAGAGAAGTAACTAACTATTTAGAGATTGAACGAAGTATTTCAACCTCTAACTATTACATATAGTTAGAGATTAGGTCAATGCTGAGCACAAAAAAAGAACTAACCATGTAATAGAAAGCTGCAAAATAATATAATAACAGACCCTCACTTTCATGAAGGGAGGACTGCTCCGGGGAGTACAGAGACACCTGCTCTGACTCGGCCCTGATTCGGTAGCTGGGCGACTGAGAGCTGTCAGTCACTCGAGACTTGGTATCCCCCGATGCAGAGGTATCTGAGAGAACACAGCAGAGCGGACAGTCAGACAGAGAAAGACACATCCCACAGAATGATTTTGTTCATTTATTACAGTCATTAAAGCTAATATTTTTCAGCTGAGAGGAAACAATGCAAACAGTGACTTCTGCAACATTAGTTTCATCACTGAGTACAGCTACACTCATTAAACTTTACAGCCTTACTCATTTAGGAATATTAGATTAGGTAGAAACAGTCAGACCCCTCTAAAAGTTGTCTCCATCTCCGTATGTTTATTAAATCAACTACTTTAAGTCAGAAACTGGAAACCAGTGTCCATGTGCACAATGTTTTCCAAAATCCACATAAGCAGGAAAAGAATCAAGTTCTCAGAAAAAACAAAGAGAACAATCAGTCAAACAAACACTGTGTGTCTGGTTGTGTTAAAACTTGCAGTGCGTGTGAATGAAATCTGAATCCCATGAACAAGTTGTCACTGTTGCTAAAGCTGACCTGTTGGATAAAGCTGTTAATACCAGACAAAGACTGGTTGACAACTTGAAACTTTGCACTTCCACATCCAGACATCTAAGAGAGCCAGCCTATTGACAGAAGGGAATAATTCAAATCAGGCTATAGAGGCTCTTCAGGTAAAATGTCAGAATACACATTGGACGTTCCTATGATAGATCAATTAATTTTCAACCCAATTCAGAACAAGTTATAGTTCCAATTTTGTAACAGGGCTCCGAAAAGTTTCAACTTTCCCAAGCTTAAATTTCCATTAATTTCAAGTATAAATTAATAAAGGTTAATAAAAAATATAAAAGTGTTGTCTAGATAAAATGAAGAAATGACAGAAGGAAGAAAAGAAGGAAAGGAGGGAAGACACAAGGAAGGAAGTAGAACGGAATCAAAGCAGGGGAGAGAGAAAGCATAGCATTCCTCACATCCACTGTACAATTAATGCATAAATATAGTCACAGATAGGGCATAGAGAAATAGCTACCTATGTCTATGTTTGTGAAGGCAGAACACAAAGTTTTATTTTGTCATGCCAAGATACCACATAGTAAAAACACAAAGTTTCTACGAAGACTTTGTGTTTACAAGAGCCCACTCCTTGCAATAACAGTGAGCTGTAGAAATGTACATCACTTCCCATGTTCCTCACTGTGCTTGCTGGCAAGGTAAGTATGGATTTTTGTCCAACTTAGTGGTAAGTGGCACATGATTGTGCACCCACCAAATAAATATACTTGATTAAAGGTTGTGATAATAAAATGAAAGAATAGGCTACTAGAGTTAAAAGAAAAAAATATATATTAATTTTAAGGCTTCTTACATGTCCTTACCAGGGGTACTAATATATATAGCCAACAATGTGTTCATACTGTGTCTTGATCTTATTCATTAAAGTAGAAGCCAAACAGAGCAGAAGAGAAACAGGAAGAGAGACAGACGGTATGCACAGAGGGAGCTTTAAAGCATCGTCAGGATCTCATATTAATGTATGGCAGCAGATTTAGGTTTCCAATACAGGACTGCCAAATGTAGCAGCTTCCTGGTTACAGATTGCATTCCTGAAAGCAGGAAAGAGTTTGGCAGTGAAACGCAAAATAGTCATATTCAAACAAAATTTTAAAATAATGTAGCTTTTATTTTAATTATAATTAATCTAAGGTCCAATTGCATATACCAATAGCATCAGCAAGCAAACTTTTTCCAGGTTGAAAAAAAGCATATGCGGCATATAGTGTCATTTAATTGAATTTACTGAATAGATGTCGTCCCTAAACGTGTTAATTTCATTTTTAAGAGATAATAAAATATGCAATTTTAAAATAAGAACACGCTTATTGCAAGACATGTAAATGAATTGAAAAAGTGAAAATAAATTAAAAAAACAGATACACCAAAACAAAACAAAACAAAACTTATTATTTAAACACTTATTGTAGAATAAAATATATAAACTCAATGTTTTTAGGGGCACACTTTTCCTTCTAAAATCTAAGGGCATGCATTTTCAATTTGAGGAAAAGATTACTTTTGTTTACTCTTAAATGTTCCTTGCTTGGTTACAATATACTCTTGTCTTCTTAAAGTTGTATTACTCATGTTAGATTTAACATCTCTTGCACAAATATCTTCTGCTTCTGTTTGGACTTTGAGAATTTGAGAGGAGCAGAAAAAAGGTTTAAAACAAGGAAGATTTTTTTTTTTTTGCGTGTGAAAGGATAGTTTTCAGCAGGTGCAGTGAAATGTGGGAGTGAAAGTATGAATTCCTACACTTAAATTCAGACTTCAAACCATTTGTTTTTGGAAGTCAAATTCCTCAAAAAAATATAAATTAAACCCCTAATATTGTGAGAGAGTTCTTTTTATTAAAACTTTATACTGATGTATTTGTTTCATAATATCTAGTACTTCATCAAATTGTAGATATTCCAATTGGGTAGTGCTGTTTTTTGGCAACACAACTGAGTCCCTTATAATTTATTCAGATGTCAGTGCAATGACCAGTGCTGAGACTGGCAAAGCTGGATTCTGTGCTTGTTGTCCTCTGCTCTCGGTGGACATTAGGTGTGACTGCATTGACATTTCCAGAGGCAAGAAGACTTTCTGCAGTATCTCGTCTGTCACAGGAGGAGAATACAAGGCTCACGAATTCACTAAAAATCAGAGAAATAAGCTCTAAACCCATAACCCAGTTAAACTGATCTAAAATCTAAAATGTGCATGATCAAATGTGACTGTGATTTATTATCTCTATTATGATTGTCAATCAACTCATTGCTAAAAACTCAGTAATTGTGATTAATCCCACATGCTGGTATTCCACTAATGAAACGCTTTTAGTACAGAACTGAGGAGCAGACAGCAAATGAAAAAGAGGAGTAATATTAATATTCCCAGTGCATATGTACAACTCTAACCCCCCATAGGCTCCTCTGACAGAATCGACAATAAAAGATTAATGACCAGAGCAAAGATTCTGCTTTGCTCTATCTAATTAATAAGCGATTAGAGATACTATTAAATGTTTTTCTCAATTTCAGTTCTCCTCTAAAGATATGATAAAGATAGGGGCTAAACAAAAAGATAGAAGAGGAAAATCCTTTTATGGCATGTCTCTGATTGTTTTGCTTGGAGGGAGCAGAAGCAGCTTCAATAACTATAAAAGCAAACACAAACCCAGGGCTGTCAACTGCGTTCTTGAAAAAACTTAGTTCAAGTAAAGATTGCGGGCTGCACAGTGGCGCAGTTGGTAGAACTGTTGCTTTGCAGCAAGAAGGTCCTGGGTTCTTTCTGCACAGAGTTTGCATGTTCTCCCTGTGCATGCGTGGGTTCTCTCCGGGTACTCCGGCTTCCTCCCACAGTCCAAAAACGTGACCGTTGGGTTAACTGGTCTCTCTAAATTCTCCAGAATGTTTGTTTGTCCTGCCTCCCCGCCTCTCGCCCGTAACATTAGCTGGAGATAGGCACCAGCACCCCTCCTGACCCCACTAGGGACAACGGTGTTAGAAAATGGATGGATAAAGATTGCAGAGGAAATGTAAAACATGGCAGAAATGCAATCCACATATAACATTGACAATATAAATAATGCCTAGTGTGTGGTTAATATTTAGAATACAGTTATTCTGAAAGCACAGATATGTAACTAGAAATTCCTGAAGAAATTTGACCGGGGCCTGCCAAAGTGTGCCCGTCGGTTTGGACCCAGCGTTCTGATGCT